>CATIWQ010080183.1:0-20726 GCA_949673415.1 Euphorbia schlechtendalii | reverse complement strand
TGATTACCTATTTATACACTTCTGTTGAATTTACCTTGAGGACAAGGCAAAAGTTATGTGTGGGGGTATGATAAGTGTATAATTACACTTATTATCGTATTAATTTTATACACTAAACACTATAGTTTAAGTCATTTTTAGACTTCATATAAAAGATTTCACGTGGTATGTAGTTGTTTTTGGTGTAAATGCAAATACTAGGTAAATATTGGGAGTAAAATGATCTAAATTGGAATTCTTTGAAAAAAGAGTAAAAAAAGGTGCAAAAAGATGCGTGGAACTTAAAGATTTGGCTTAGGATCGAAGCTGTCAAAGATCAGTAAATTTACAAGGAGAATTTTGAAGAAAAACATATTTCACGGTCATGACAACCACTTACGGTTGCGACTTAGTATTCTTCAGAATAGAAAATTGCCAAACAAGTATTCACACTCGCAACATGTATATCGTGGTCGTGACTTGGAAGGTTTTTTGGTCAAATCTTCTTAACTACCAACCGCTAAATAAGAACGATCAACCGCCATCAACTACCAAAAGAAAAGACACCTTTTTGAAGTCAACCAATCATGAAAAGGTGCCTATCCATTATGGATAAGATTAAAGCTTCTCAACTAATCACAATGAAATGATGCAATCTTTCATCACTAGACACAACTCTTCATATGGATAGACACAACCCTTTGAACTCTATAAATAGGGCTCCAAACTCACCAATTTCATTGAAAACAAGGAGGGTGTGTATTGAGTGCATGATATTGAGTGGTGTTGTGTGTAGATAGAGAGAAAAAATTATTTAGTTTTTGCTACGTTGATAAGTGTTAGCGAGAAAATGTATAAGTGATTCGAATCCTTATTTCGATCACTAGATTTCTCTACATATTCGAGCGATTGTTGTATAATGGTAATTGCAAATTACTTATTAATAAAAGCTTTTGTTCTTCAACATTCGTTCATTTGATATTCACAAAGAATAGTATCCTAGCGGAGGTTCTGTACAAGTTGAGAATGAATCCAAAGAAAAACATGGGAATTGCGGGAATTAACAACTCCCATTAAAGAGTGGATATGGTTTGATGAACTTTAGCTTTCACTTGCATACCTTACAACTTTGCTTTGCTTTCTACTTATGCTTTCTATTTCGAAGTTTATGATATGTTTATGTTTCATAATGTGTATTTCGTGTTGAGTCTTTTATATTAATCAAGTTATATGTTTTTGAGTTAACTTTAAGAGTAGTTTCGGGGTTAATGAGATGGTGTATAATCACTGGATCTGTGATTATAATGCTGTTTAGCGAGCCAACATTTTTAGATTGGTAAATTACTAAATGTGGCTATGTGAGAGCGACCCATACTAAGCATAGTAATATTGTTATCCAGGTTTATATAATCATCTTAATTGATTTGCACTAGATTTAGAAAAGTCATTTCATGTGTTTCTCTGAGGTGAATAATTGAATATCTGAGTGTCTAGAACTGAGTCTGTTAAATTAATCTAGTGAACGTAATATCTTTGATGACTATGCATGTTTTCTTTGCTATACTTGTTCGTAGGGAAAAACAATATACTTTTATCTTCTCTAATCTTTCATACGTTTATCTATTCATCCATCATTCCAATCCTCCCAACTAAAATCAAATCTATTTTATTTTCTTGATTCCGTTTCTCTTGTTGATCTTTTGAGCTAGTCCTTCCCTATCTGATCGATATCTTTTAAAACTACACGTAACTGTATACTTGCAGTGGTCACAATTTTTCTATTTAGATAAGTGGTATTGATAACACCTGTTCGTATTTTGAACTTTTATCTTATCGATAAAAAAGCGGGGAACAAGGTTTTTGGCTTCATTTTAGAATATAACCACTTAGAGTCATTGTAGTCAAAACCTTGTGATCAAATGCTTCATGCTTGGAGATCTTTCGACTGATCTTTCGTCCTTGTATGATGAGGCAGTTGCTATCACGCGTTGTCTAAGTACATGTATTTATCTCTCACTTTCTCTCAAGAGTCAAATCATTTGAATTTACTATGGGGAATCTATTTATACCCAAATTAATTTCATGATAAGATGTGTCACATGTGCTAAAAACATTATGTGTATGCTTATGAAATGCGTGATGTCATTGATAGAGTATCAAGCAAATAAACAAAGTTCAATTTATTAAAAATTTAAAAGCCCCAAGGGCAAAGTAGCTGATTGATAATTTATTACATAACCAAGCATGGGTTATTCTAGCGCTCCTCAGATTAAATGTGCTCCATAGATTCAAAGTGCTCCATCTTGTCCACCTTCTCAAACACTTCCTGGTAGCTAGAGAAGATGTCTGACCCAAACTTGTTTCTATATGATGGCAGTGCACTGTCTAGAAGCTTGTTTATCATCTTCGGTAGACTTATGCGATCCTGAAGCCTGACTTTGTGGCCATCCAACGTGCAAAATAGGATTTGAAGCTCTCACCCTGCTTCTGCCTTATAACCTCCAGATGTTGCATCGTGGTTTCCATTTGAGAGTTAAAACCATAATGCCCATCATAGCTTGAGCAAGGCTATTCCAAATAAAGATGGCCAGTGATACTATCTTAAGTAAAGATGAAGCTTGAAAGCCTATAGACATCAAGTTCTATAGAGGAATCATTGGTTCTCTTCTTTATCTTACAGCTAGTAGGCTAGACATACATTATGATATGTTCTACTATGCTCGTTATCAAGCTGATCCCAGAAAATCTCATTTAGCAACTATGTAGAGAACTCTCAGATACTTGCAACCCTCTATTGAAGCAGGTCTGTGGTATCCAAACAGCATGGATTTCATTCTAAGAGGATTCAGAAATGCTGATTATGGAAGAGATAAGATAGATAGGAAAAGCACCACATGAGGATGCTATTTCCTTGGAGAATGCTTAGTCTCATGGTACAGTAAGAAGCAAACTTCTGTTGCGCTGAGTACATGGCAGCAGGAAGTTGCGTAGCATAACTACTATGGATCAAGCAACAATTGGAAGATTATGGTATAAAGTCAAAGTGTCTTGAAGTTATATGTGATAACAAGAGCGTAATTGACCTATCCAAGAATCTAGTTCAACATGGCAGGATGAAGAATGTCAACATCAGACATCACTTCATTAGAGATCATGTGCTAAAGGCAAATGTCAAGCTGGAATATGTTCCTTCAAAGGAACAACATGTTGACATATTCACCAAACCATTGCCAAAGGAACAGTTCAATATCCTAAGGTGGTTTATTAGAATGGCAAACCCACTTTGACTAAGAAGAAGAATGCAAAATTAAGATTTTTGGCAAAGTGTTGAATATCAAGTCTTATTTCATCTAAGAGATGACACGTGCTTAACTCCTTCAAAATTTTAAAGTAACAGCATGAGATTCGATTTCAATGTTAAAATCAAAACCAATGGTTTCAAAAAGATGCTTTTGAATTGGAACCATTTTCTGCTAAACTCACCGTTTTATTAAGGCAATTAATCAAGTGTTAATCTCGGTGTGAGCACGGGATTTTGATCCCCACTCGCGAGTTCGATGATGAAGCTATAACTTATTTTCCTTTGCTAGTCTTCCACTTTGACAAGCTCTTGAAGGTCCTCAGGAGAAACATTCCTCGTTTCTTATGAATCTTAGATTTTTTTAGGCCACCACGTCAGTAACCAAGTCCAATTTGAACCGAAGTTAGATAAAAATTCCAACATTGACACAGATGTTACTAACATCGGTACCAATGTTGTGATATAGATACCGATATTAAGTCGTTACCGATGTCATTCTATGACATCGATACCAATGTCCCTATGACAGTAGCAGTCGAATAATTGAAGAATTCCAGAAATTATTGGCATAGGCCCACTAATTGACACCAGTCACCTACCTTACTATTAAGGTGGCTGGAAAAGTCACTCCATAATGTTAGAAGTGACATTAGCAAAGAGGAAATGGTGAAAATGTCAAAAAGCCTAAGTGTAGGCTTTTTGACTTGGATTGAAGGGAGCTCACTATAAAATGAGGCTCACATTCTACATAAGAGAGAGAAGTATGACCATAAAAAAAGGGAGAAACATCAGTATATTTTTAGAAAAAGGGAGTTCATTTCACAAAAACAAATATAAATTTGCATTTTCATGTCCTTAGTTCATATGAATGACTAAGCTACTTTCCATCACATTTGTTAAGTCTTGAATTAATAAAACTTAGTAAAGAAAACATTAACATAATCCCTAACTACACTAAAATCATTTCACTTTTAGTTTGTGGAGCAACAGTTGCCCTATTGCTCGGTTTTCTCAAGCCAAACTACCTTGTCAACCAACAAAAGAAAAAAGGAGAGTTTCCCGAAGGAACTTTGTAGATATCAAAAAGTGGATTCCCGACTATGGGGTAAGCCTCTGAGTTCCCAGAGTTTGTGCTTGCATTTATACGCTTTTCATTTTTGAAGTTTTATTTTCTTTTCGATAATTTCAGCTATTTTGCTCATCAATCTATTTTTCGGGAATTGCGGTATGATTTCAAAGCTTTTTGGTATTTTGTTTACTTAAACATATTCTACACATCTTGAGCTTTTCGAAATGATAAAGATCATCTAAATGGGTTAAGTATAGCAAAAGTTATGGTCATTTGAAGTTTTGGATTTTTGTTTTGATGTTTTTGCTATTTTTTTGTGTTTTCTACAGGTCTGGACCTATGATATCGGTACCTACATTACCAACATCGGTACCGTACCGACATTATCAATAATTTTACCAACATTGACATTGGCGTTACCTCCTTTTTTATATATATTATGCATTAATTATGGGTTAATTAACAAAAATAAGTTATTTACATAAACATATCAAGATTAATATAATAATTTTATATTAATCGTTTGGATATATTTCGAGAGAAAATCTAAATACCAGTTTCCCCTATATTTGAATTTCCTCGGAATATATACAAAAGATAATGATTATCTTCATGGGCCTAGAATTATTTATTACTTCCATTTATTTATGAATAATTAAGTTTAGGAAACCCTCACGAAAGGAACCCCAGTTCCCGGATAACAGACCCAATAAATTTCACGTGCGGCATTTTCATTAATAAAATGAGCAACATAATTGTATAAAAATGGATTATTTTTACAACAAAAATCACGAGCCTTAGTCGGCGTTTTTCAATTAGATCGTACTGTTCTTCCAAATACTCAAATTGAACATATTTGGTGCACTGGCACGTATTTGTGTTATGAAAATATTTCGTACTAACCTTTGTGGATGCAGGTAGATTAGATTAGATGTATGTTAGGATTTATTTCACTTCATGTATTGCATTTTTTTAATAAAAATTATGTATTTGTTAGATCGGTTGTAAAATAGGATATTGATGTATTGATAATCCCTAGATCTCTTGTATTTAGGCAATTTTGTTTTCCCCATCCCCAAAATATGTAAATAATCCCCCCTAAACTAGTTGCATTTACTTTCCTACGTGTTTACTTTCCGCACCTATTTATTACTTTCCATATGCATCCAAAATATAACCTGACAACGATTTAGAACAGGATATCATAATATTGGAAAATGGTAGCCAATTACCTAATATGACTTAAACAATGACGAAGTAAGCAATCTCATCCGAACTCAAATCTTTATTCTATCGTATCGTTTAGGCTTAATGGATCTAGGCCATACCGAATTTCCCGGAAGAGCTGATCTGGGTGGTGACTCTGTATAACATAGGCTAGAGGTTTATGTTCGCCACTTTTCTACTGATAAGTTTAATAGTTTGTTCACAAGATTCGGCTATATATCAATGGTGCCAAAAGCTTGTTCATGAAAAATATAGGTGTTGTTAGTACCTCTTATCAAATAGTAAAATGATGATAACTGCAAGTATATAGTTGTGATATAGTTTTAAAAGATATCGATCCCACAAGGAAGGGCTAGTTCTAAAGATCAACAAGGAAGATAAAATAAGGAAAATAAAATATAATAAAGTAAAGTTTTAGGAAAGAAGGGTTAGAATGAAAAATGAGTAAATATAGGTATGAAAGATTAGAGAACCTAAATATTTAGATTTTTCCCTACGAAATAAGGATAGCAAGGGAAACATGCAAGTTCAACAAAGTTGTTACGATTCACTAAACTAATCTAATAGACTCATAACTAAATAATCAGATGTTCAATTATTCGCTGCAGAGCAACACATGAAATGACTTTTCTATATCTAGCGCAAATGAATTAAGACTATCATATAAACCTGGACAACATCAATACTATGCTTAGTACGGGTCGCTCTCACATAGCCACATTTAATAAGTTACCATTCCAAAAATGTTGGCTCACTAAACAGCATTATATCACAGATCCAGTGATTATACACGATATTATTAACCCCGAAATTATTCTTAAAATTAACTCTAATGCATATAACTTGATTAACATAAAAGACTTAATACGAAATACGCATTATGACACATAGACATATCATAAACTTCGAAATAGAAATTATAAGTAGAAAGCAAAGCAAAGTTGTAAGGTATGCAAGTGAAAGCTAAAGTTGATCCAACCATGTCCACTCTTTAATGGGAGTCATCAATTTCCACAATTCCTGCGTCTACTTTGAATTCGGTCTCGGTCAGTACAGAACCTCCGCTAGGATGCTATTCTTTGCGAATATTGAACAAACAAATATTGAAGAATGAAAACTTTTATTGATAAGTGATTTACTAAGTACACTTAGACAACAATCGCTCGAGAATATGGAGAATCTAGTGATCGAAACAAGGATTCGAATCACTTAAACATTTTGTTGCTAACACTTATGAATGTAGCGATCTCTCTATCTACACACACTATTTGTAACCCTATAATTGCACTCTAATGCTCTCCTCTCTGGTGGTGCACTATGACCCCACAAAATTGTAAGGTTTGGAGCCCTATTTATTGAGTTCGAAGGGTTGTGTCTATCCAAACTAAGGGTTGTGTCCATTGGTGAATGATTGTATCACTTCAGTATGATTGGTTGAGAAGCTTTGATTTAATCCATAATGGATAGGAACCTTTTCATGATTGGTTGACTTATGATAAGTGTCTTTTCATTGGTAATTGATGGTGGTTGATGGCGATTGATCATGCTTATCTAGCGGTTAGTAGTTAAGAAGATAATACTAGAAAACCCTCCATGTCGCGATCACGATATACAAGTCGTGACCATAAATCTTTGATTGGAAGACTTCTAATCTGAAGAAGAATTAATCATGACCATGAATGATTATCGCGATCGTGAGTTGAATTTTTCTTCAGAATTCTCCTTGTAACTTCACCGATCTTTGACAGCTTCGATCCTAAGCCAAATCTTTAAGTTCCACGCATCTTTTTGCACCATTTTCACTATTTTTTCATAGAATTCCACTTTAGATCATTTTACTCCCAAGATTTACCTAGTATCTGCATTTGCATCAAAAAAAGTATTAAGCCGCTAGAGTTTAACCTAAACTTGGATTCCCATCCGGGAACCGTTAGGCTCAGTGTTTCAAATCGATATGGAACCCAATAGCTCTAGATGTTTAATTGGGCTTTCTAGCAAAGGCATATGATCCCCTGATACATGGAACGTCATGTGCTTATGACTTGATCTAGTTTTGAAATAGTAACCAATACAATACACTCCTTCCACCAGGTTAAGTACCATCCAATTTATTGAGCTCAAATTAAGTGTTAGCTCATGTAATAACCATAGCTATCCTAGAATTAGACTTGTGCACGAAGAACACCACTAGGCCATTATGTATCAAGATTGATTAGAAACTCATTCTATCAATATTATACTCTAATCAGAGGATTATGAGTGTGTCACTTCAATAAGGGGCCTTAAGGTACATCTCCTACTATATCACTATATCAGGAGCGATGGATCCCATCTTGATTACTCGGCTTACCAACATATGATCATCACTATACCCATAATCACCCATATCATCCTGATCATCAAGGTATGAATAAGTATGACCTAAAGTATAGCAACTCCTACACAAGATAACCAGTATCTCAGGTCTGAGGATACTTGTACTGCTACTGCAATAAGACATGAAACCAACACATGGATATAATTATTTCTGAGTGTCTGTCTTATAGCTGTCTCCAATGTATTACCCAAATACATTAATGTGTTAACTCAAGGTACCACCTTCAGCTCGTGAGATCGGCTTCTTGGATCTAATCCAAGGAGTAAGCCTACACATGCTAGTTTGACCATTCCATTGATGCCCAACCTCGATGAAACTATGATTAGGGATATTTAGACTATTCATAGTAACATGTATGTGTAGTTCTCACACCACATAGCTCCCACTATATCCTCACACTTTTACGCTATGAAGTAGTCATAGACTTTGTCTCATTAATGCGCATATAACATATTTAATACTATACATATATGATACCAATGAGACACATAAATAATTTAAAAGCACTGATAACCAACAAAGGTGCCTTGTTTATTATTAATAATAATCCAAAACAGTTTGTACATTATAGCTAATAAAGATATATCCTCTAAATTATCTCTAGGGAATATATTATGTCTAACAATCTCCCACTTGCACCCATGTGCTTCATGCCATACTCGTTAACATGCTAGTCATGTTTAACTTGAGTTAATGGTTTAGTTAGCCTATCCACTAGATTCTAATCCGTTAGGATCTATTCTAAATCAATATCCTTTTTTGGCTACCACCTCTTGAATGAGATAGTATTTTCTGAGTATATGTTCATTTATGTGATGAGACCGTGGTTCCTTTACTTGAGCAATAGCCCCATTGTTATCACAATAGATCGCTATCAATTTTACAATGCTAGACACCACACCGAGATCACCAATAAATCCTTTAAGCCAAACGGCTTGCTTAGCTACTTCTAAAGTAGCTAAATACTCAGATTCTGTGATTGAAATAGCAGTCTTATCCTGTTTGAAACTTTTCCAAACAACCCTGGCTGGGACTTATAATAATCCCTGTCAAATTGATAACTCATGTCGGTGTATCCCTCTAAAGTGAGATCACCTTCTCCATATGCTAAAAATGTATCCTTAGTCCTGCATAAGTACTTAAGGATAGTTTTAACGGCCAATGCTTCTCACTTAGTTCACATTGAAATCTGCTCATGACGCTCAACGCATGTAAGACGTTCGGTCGAGTGCATACCATAGAATACATGATGGAACCTATTGCTGAGGCATAGGGTATTCCATTCATGCGCGGTCTCTCTTCTTGTGTTCTCAGACACTCGGATTTAGAAAGGTTAATCCTGTGTGACACAGGGAGATAACCCTTTCTTGATTACTCAAGGTTAAATCTAGGCAAAACCTTATCTATGTATGTACTTTGTGAAAGACCTAGTAGCCTTGTAGATCTATCTTAGTAGATCTTTATACCAACTATAAAAGCTTCTTCTCCAAGGTCTTTCATGGAGAACCTCCTTGACAACCATGACTTAACTATCTGAAGAAAAGGAATATCGTTTCCTATTAGTAATATGTCATTGACATATAATACCAGGAAATATATTGCACTCCCACTAACCTTCTTATATACATAGGGCTCATTAGCGTTTGATATAAAGCCAATTTCTCGGATTGTCCCCGTCAAGCCTAATATTCCAACTCCTTGATGCTTGCTTAAGTTCATAAATGGACTTCTTCAACTTGCATACCTTTGAGCCATCCTTGGATGTAGAACCCTTGGGTTGTGCCATATACACATCCTAGTCCAAATTCCCATTAAGGAATGCTATTTTCACATCCATCTGCCAAATCTCATAATTGTAATGAGCGGTGATGGCGAGTACCCTGATAGACTTCAGCATGGCCATCAGTGAAAAGGTTTCATCATAGTCAATGCCTTCTTTTTTATTGTACCCTTTTGCAACTAGCCTTACTTTATAGGTAACTATGTTACAGTCCATGTTAGTTTTCTTCTTGAAAACCCACTAGCATTCTATGGGCTTAATCCCACTTAGAGCATCAACCAAGCTCCATACTTGATTTTCGTACATGGAGTCCATCTCTAACCTCATGGTTGCAAACCATTTGTCAGATTCTGAGCCTTCCATTGCCTCCTTGTAAGTCTTGGGCTCATCATCTTCCATAAGGAAGAGATGTTTATCATTAGTGATGAGAAACCCGTATCACTCGGGAGTGATTGGAGCCCAGCCTGACCTACGCAATGTTGGTGTTATAGTAGGCTATTTCATTCTTACACTATCTTGTGTAACAGGTGTAGGAATAATCAGTTGATTGTCTATTTGATCTTCTTGAGTGCCTAACTCGATCTTACTCCCGCTAGCTTTCGCAAGTATATGCTCCTTCTCGAGGAATTGAGCATTTCTGGAAAAAAGGACTCTTTGTTCCTTGGGATCAAAGAAGGTATACCCTATAGTCTCCTTCAGGTAACCTACAAATAGATATCTGTCAAAATTAGCACCCAGCTTATATGAACTCGTCCTCTTTACGTAAGTAGGACATCCCCAAACTCTCAGGTGAGAAAGAGCATGTTTCTTACCATACCATAATTTGTACGGAGTTTGATCAACTGATTTAAAGGGTACTCTGTTAAGGATATAAACTACACTCTCAATTGCATAACCCCAAAAGAATCTATTGAATTCTACTTGGCTCATAATGGACCGAACCATATCAAGTAGGGTTCGATTTCTCCTTTCAAACACTCCATTGTGTTGGGGTGTATAAGGAGGTGTCCACTGGGATAATATACCATTATCCCTCAGATAATCTTGAAACTCATGGCTTAAAGGGTGTTGATACTTTTCCCAAGCTATTTCTCTACTTCAGTTTTGAACTCTTTAAATTTCTCAAAACTCTTTGACTTGTGCCTCATAAGGTACAAATAACCATATCATGAGTAATTGTTGATAAAGGTTATGAAGTATTCGAAACCCTCATGTCTCTTAACACTAATTGGGCCACATACATCAGAATTTATTATTTCCAAAGTTCTAGTGGCACGCTGACCCTTTCCTTTGAAAGGTTTCTTAGTCATCTTCCCTTTTAAACAAGGTTCGCATGCACCATAGGATTCCCATTCCATTGGGCCTAAGTCTCCACATTTGTGTAACTTAGTTAAGCGAATCTCATTTATATGGCTTAAACGATAATGCCATAAGTATGAGGATTTCTCATTATCCAATCTCAATTTCTTAATAATGTTCATATTTAGAATGTCGGTGTTTAGTAGCTAGAACATAAATGTCATCCGCAGATATTCCACAAGCATAGTTGAATTTGACATTTATTATTAGAAAATAAAATTTCAAATCCCTCCATTGCTAAATGGGCAACAGAAATAATATTCTTAGAGACAGCAAGAATATATTGTTCAAAACTAAAACTAGGCCACTGGGCAAACGAATGCTATATGTCCCTATAGCTGTTGCACCAACCCATGCTCCATTTCCAACTCTTAGGTCCATTTTCCTCTTTGCAAGCCTCCTACTATTCCACAATCCCTACATAGAAGTACATATATGAGTACCACAACCAGTATCTAATACCCAAGTAGACTCATAGGGAACTATAGAGGAACTCTCTATCATGAACATACCTAAAGTAGATGCCTCACTTGGCTTCTTCTTCACTTATTCAGAAATTAAAGCTTTGCAATCACGTTTCCAATGTTCGGGCCTCCCGCACATGAAACATATTCTTTGGGCTTCTCCTATTTAATAACACATTTTTACCTTCCTGTTGAAGGGTTTTAAACCTTTACCTTTGACGCAAGTTCTACTTGCCAAGGCACTTGTTCTTCCAACCCTCAAACCTTCTTCAAAACTTCTAAGTTTCTTGATAAACTCAGATATCTTCCTGGTCTTCCTTGACATAAGATAATCTTTCACAAAAGGTGAATATTTATCAGACAGATTTTTTATCATAAGTGTATGTCATGGTTGGAATCTATCTATATTCTTATCTGAGCCAATCTCCTTGAATATTGTAAGTTTTCTATGCATCGCTCAGTGGCCAGTATCCCATCATCTCTCTCAGAGTTATAGAGGAATCTCAATATTTCATTCCATTCAACTTTCATACCCTCATGAAGTCCTTTAAGATGAATTAACATGGATTTTAGGTCCATACCTTCATATGCTGCTTCTTAAGCTTCAAACTCATGGTTTCAAGCATCACTAGTGACACTACAAAATCATCCTTCTTGTGCTTGAGATATGCTTCTTTCTCTTGGATAGAAGCCTCAACATCAGGATTGACTAGTTCCGGATTATCAAGAACATAATCCATGTGGCTTTTCTCAAGCTCCTTTCGAAGAGCTTTGAACTAGTCATCAAAATTAATCCCTATCAATTTATTATCAAGTATCGGATGGAGACTTATGTTCGGATTCATTGTTCAACCTAGATATAAGATAGAATTTTTTTAAATATTAGTATATGTACATTCATTTAATATAAGGTCTTTAATTAAACACATAATTCCTACTATTTTCTCGACATTCAAATAGCCCCTTCTATTTAAATTCGAGAAAATTGGTTCAACCAATTTTCCTTAGTAGGTAGCATCCATAGTCACTTATCATGATCCTCGCTATAGCAGGTCAAGACATAACAAGATAACCATGGTTTGAACCCATCCATTTGCATCTCATGCAATTGCTAATCCATTTGAGTTCTCTTCCCAATTATATGACTCCTCAAATGTGTTTCCAATCTAGCATTAGCTCCAACAATATGGACAGCTAACCCATTTTGGTTAAGGCATTAACCCCATCTAGTCTCATGAACAAACACATGTTAAGGAAAGGCATGTTGTACATGTGCTTACATCAGTTAATAAGGTTCGTATTATGACTTATGATGGGAAGACTATATACCATCTTAATATTGTTGTGGGGATTTTATTGGTGCCGCTCGTCTCGCCCTAGTCTAGGTCTTATACGATGGATATGATTATGAAAATAATAATTCTGGGATATTTGGAATTATTAACTCCAAGGGAACATGCTCGGGACTGGTATATCATAATCATTCCATTATGCCAAGAATCCACATAGCATGTAAAACAAACAAGGTCCATGTTTAAGTCATTGCACCTATGTCTATAAGTTTTAATTTAACAAGTTAAACCATGTTTGTAAAACCATATGCAGAATTCAATTCTCATACTAGAAATCGATTAAGTTATAAAAGTCCCTTGGGTACTTTTGAATCTAATACCGACGGAGATTTCCATGTAGGACAGGCACCTTGAAGTGAATGAGAAGCCAAGTCCAATCCTTGCCAAAATAACCACGGGCACATCGATTCGTTGTACCAAGGATAACTACGATTTAAAGATTTCATTCTTTAATTGAGTGAAGTACAAGATGGCCCTCAATCAAAGCATTTACACATGTGGTAAAACATTGCTAATTTATATGATAATCACCTAGACTAAGTTATCACATCATTTTCTATAACATGAATTGAAACCTAAGTCATGCATATCATACTTTAATCAATTCATAAAAAAATATCATTTTAACACATTATAATCATTCATGCATAGCATAAAGCTGTGACACCACTACTAGTTAATCAAGACAGTAATTGAACATGCAAATGTTGCAAGGAGGAAATTCAAAACTTAAAATTAACCTAAGAAATTTCAAAACTTGGAATTTATAAAACTTATAAAAGAAACCTAACATCTATGTTTAGAACATTACTACTTAATGTGTGCTTCTCTTTCTTTTGGATGTGGCATTCCCTTAGAGCAATTCGATAGAACTTCATTAGCACGAGCCTCCAAACTAGGGTAGCCTCTATGATTGATCCACATGGATCTTCACTGATAAAAACCTCGTTGAGGTAGAACACGTAAGTAGATAGCAGCAACTAGATAGCTCGAAGACCAACCCAAAAATAAAATTGAGAATGCTCACTTTAATTAGAAAGAGCCTTCATAAGAATTCTTCGTTGGTTGGAGAAACTAGTGAAGGACCTCGCACAAAAGCTTAGTTGAAGTATTGAATAAAGAGGAACTAGAGGCCTATATGTAGGGAAAAGGGGGAGTGTTAGACTCCCCCTAAAACACTATGTGGGATGGGAATATTCCCATCCCACATCTGGTTTAGCCGCGCGGGTCACTAGGACTCGTGGGCTAACCCGTGGCTTCCTCCCATAAAGCAAGCCCTAACAAGCTTGCCTTGTACTGCAAGCTAGACTTGCGGGCCTTCCTGCTAGCCCAGGCTTGTAGGCTTAATCGCAACCCGCATGTTGCGCATAGGTGGGCATGCCTAGTAAGTCCGCGTAAGAGCTACCTTGGGCAGCGCTTGCGCTCCTATAGCCCGCTAGCGCACGTGGGCTATCCTCGTGCTCTAGCAACCCGTGAGCTTCTCAGCTCATGGGGCAACCGTGCTATCCCCACTCCGAACATGTCGTGTTCATTTAGGGCCCACAGGCAATGAAAAAAATTCCCTTTCTCCGCTCTAACCAATTAATAATTCTTCCAACGAATTCGACAAACAGATATTCTCAACATAGACCCAATTTATAGGTTCTATATTTAGTCCAATAAAGACCCAAAGTGTGTGACCTCATAGGATCCCAAAGTATTGAGCTGTTAGAGGTTAAGCCAAACTTGGCTTCCCATCTGAGAACCTTTAAGCTCAGTGTTCCAAACCGATATGGAACTCGATAGCTCTAGACAGGGCTTTCTAGCAAAGGCGTATGATCCCCGATACTTTGAACATCACGTGCTTGTGACTTGATCCGGTTCTACAGTAGTAACCAATACAATACACTCCTTCCATCAGGTTAAGTACCATCTAGTTTATTAAGCTCGGATTAAGTGTCAACTCATGTAATAGCCGTAGCTATCCTGTAATTAGACTTGTTCATGAAGACCTCCACTCGGCCATTATGTATCAAGATTGACTAAAAACCCTGTTCTATCAATCTTATACTCTTATTAGAAGTTTATGAATGTGTCACTTTAATAAGGGGCCCTAAGGTACATCTCCCACTATATCACTATATCAAGAGCAATGGATCCCATCTTGACTACTCGGCTTACCAACATGTGATCATCACTATACCCGTAATCACCCATATCATCCTGATCACCAGGGTATGAATAAGTATGACCCAAAGTATAGCAACTCCTACACTAAGTAACCAGTATCTCAGGTCTGAGGATTCTTGTACATCTACTATAATAAGACATGACACCAACACATGGATATAGTTATTTCCTAGAGTCTGTCTTATAGAGAACTCCAATGTATTACCCAAATACATTCATGTGTTAACTCAAGGTACCACCTTCAGCTCGTGAGACCAGCTGCTTAGATCTAATCTAAGGAGTAAGCCTACACATGCTAGTTTATCTGTTCCATTGATGTCCAGCCTCAATGAAACTATGACTAGGGATATTTAGACTATTCATAGTAACACGTATGTGCAGTTCTCACACCACATAGCTCCCACTATATCCTCGCAACTTTACTCTATGAAGTAGTCATGGACTTTGTCTCATCAATATGCATATACATATTTTATACTATATATATATGATACCAGCGAGATACATAAAAAACTTAAAAGCACTAATAAGCAACAAAGATGTCTTAATTATTATTAATAATAATCCGAAACCGTTTATACATTATAGCTAATAAAGATATATCGCCCTAATTACCTATAGGGAATACAACATGTCCAACAACAGCAAGTGCCTCATTCTTCTTTGCGAACATCTTCTTGTATCTGTCCGTCTTGGTCTTTGGACAACTAGAGACGGGATATGGTTTTTTTCTCCATAGCCAAAGCACTTGATGTCTTTGTTGTGTTCCTTCTTAGATCCCTCCTCAGCTCCTTGCTAGTGCTGAGTTGACTTATTTTTAATGGGAAACTTCTTCTTGTTGAACTTTCCATCCTTCTTCATGAAGCGTTTGAAACTCCTAGTCAGAAGGGTAATGCTCATCACAATCAAAGCTAGTTAATTTATCAGAGAAATCAACTTTCAGGACAATGGTTTTGCCCTCTCTTCCATTGCCTCTACTACTTTTGGAGTCCTCAGTATATTTCTTTAGGGACATTTCTTGAGTCAGCAAGGTTTCTGATAAGTGTATAATTACACTTATTATCATTATAATTTTATAATATAAACACTATCGTTTTAGTCATTTTTATACTTCATATAAAAGATTTCACGTGGTATGTAGTTATCTTTTATGCAAATGCAGATACTAGGTAAATCTTGGGAGTAAAATGAACTAAAGTGGAATTCTATGAAAAAAGAGTGAAAAAGGTGCAAAATGATCTGTGGGACTTGAAGATTTGGCTTAGGATCGAAGCTGTCAAAGATCGATGAAGTTACAAGGAGATTTCTGAAGAAAACTCAATTCACGGTCGTGACAATACCTCGCGGTCGCGACCTGTTCACTTCAGAAACAGAAGTCTCACTACTAGAAAATGAGCTATTTGTGACAATGAAAGTTGTCATCAAATAGTAAAAAGTTGTCACAAAAATGAATATGTGACAATAAAGTGTTGTCACGGAGGTTGTCACGTAAAACTCCGTCACATAAAGTTTTAATCAAATGTAACAATAAAATGTTGTCGTAGAAACGACAATTTTTGTGACAATAATTATGTTGTCACATTATGTTCATTTCTTACAACTTTTATTGTCATTAAAAAGAAAATTTATCGTCACAAATGACCAAGTTGTCATGAATTACCTGTCCATTTGAACTAAAACCACATGACAACTATTGCTGGTTGTCACAAAAACAATAATTTGTAATAACTATTATCGTCACCTTATATAGCTGGTGACAATAATATTATTTTAACAAATACATACCAGTTATGAGTTTTCTCATTATCACCATATATAAATATAAATATTATCGTTAGAGCTCATTACCACGTAAATTGGATTGAAGGGAACTCAAATTTATAGAATATGTACACAATTGTTCGAAACACAATAATTGAATATAAAATCAATGATTTAATGTGTGGAATATGAAAAATGCAAGACCTTGAAACAAAATCCATATATAGATAGTACTAGATTGCAAGTTCAATAAGGCTCAAATTATAAAGATTGCATGTATTTCCAACCAATCCCCTCAATAATAGTACTATAACTTTATGTGCCACTTATAAACTTAAAAGCTAGGAATGGAAAACAATCAAACACATACCTTTTCACATATCACCAGTTATGATTCAAAGTCATAATGCTTCAGCAACAATTTAAAACATTTCCACTTATAAGTGCACTTTGTTGATGATATGGGGACTCACTACTTAGACCTTGCGGGTAAAGGCATGCTCTCTAATCTAAATCTTGCATGTTCAGTCAAAATTATTTTAATATTGAGGAAGAAACAGATATAGAACAAGACTATGATAGCACAACATCAAACATGTTAATTGCTTATTGTAGTTGAAATACTAATGTAGTATGCGCATGCAATGATTGTAAGGAACAAGATGCAGGACAACTTACTATTATGGTTCATAGTAGTTAAGAGTGCAATGCGCACTCAAGGAGCAGGGGTTTTGCTTGTCGCTTAGATGCAAAGCATAAAGAAAAGCAAACTAGTCTAAAGTTTTATAAAAATTATAGGATAAAAGAGGTATAAAATATAATCACTTAAAACTAATATACATTAAAATAATCACAAGTTACAATAGTAATTCATAGAAATATTCATAACAAGTAATTAAAAATCCAAAACTAAAGAAATTAGACTCTGTAACCTTTCTAAGCCCTCTCAACTAAATTCTGAAATCAAACATCTTATATGCAATGCAAAAAAAGGTTCCCACTTTAAATATTACAAATATGGATCACATATAAATTACAAATAGTGCACATTGATTAACAATTACATAAAAAACAAATCTATTTGAATAAACAGCCCCTCAGCGTCACTAGTAAAATTCTTGACATTTAATTAAACAGATAATAACTTTTATTGAGAAAATTCAGAATACCAATGCCAATAAAAAAGAGATAGAAACCAAGAAAACCACGATGCAAGTTCAAAATTGAATAAGTTAGTTCTATTCACAATTAAAAGCTGAAGTGCAAACTTCAAACAGAGACTTTATCATCAGAGAAGCCAACAAACAGGACTTTATCATTAGACAGTTAATTTAAGCAAAAAGAGTTGAGGCAGACTTGAAACCGAATAAGAGTAGTAGAACATACATATTTTAGCCAAAGCCCAAACGCAAGCGTAATAGCAAATAATTTACTGATTGTGAAAACAAAGAGTTCTCTAATTAGATCAAAGGCTTCCTGCAATGCTTTCTCCTCCAAAGAGCGCATTTCAGCAGTTAATCTATGATTTCACCGATTACAAAGAAAATTAGTTGTCATTCAAACACTCAGCAATATTTCAGAACCACAAAAACGCAGAAAGAGGAATAAGGGGAAGAATAATAGAGAAGAGACGATAATTTAATCAATAGATTCCATTGAATTGAGTCAATACAAAAAAATTAATAGATACAAGAGAACTTACCATTGAAAGGTTGAAATCGAAGCAAGAAAACGACTATGTTAAAAAGGTATATAAAAGTGAAAGCCAAGCAATCAAACAGGATAAAAGCGCATGTATTCGTGTTGATTGCAAACCATTTCTGTGAGGACGGTGGCTAAACAAAGTGGAGGGTGTGAGAGATGATGGCTCTCATGGATTCGTGGAAGCTAGAGACGTCCCTGAGGATTGAGGGCTAGGGTTAATTTTGTTTGGGGAAATTAGAAATCAAAGTTTGAGAAAACAAAAAGGGATTTTTCCTCTGTTTTTTCTAAATTTAGTTTTTATTTTTGTTTCTTATTTTTGTTTTTCCATTCAGTTATTATTATTATTATTATTATTATATTTTTATGACCTTGTTTTTGTACATTGTAAATTTTACTTTGCCCTCTATCATTATTAGATTTAATTGCACACTATTAATTCAAGAGAATTTTTATGGTTTTACAAAATCATCATTATTTTGTTAAAATGAAAAACATCATAGCTCACAGCTTAATTCAATGAAGGTGAATAATGATAAAGTAACTTTTATTTTGCAAAAGAAAAACATAAGATTAGCATAAAATTCACCTATTTAAGTTATTAGGTTGAAAACATTCATACCTCTTTTTTTTGTAGAACATTCGCATCCCTTTGATTTGCCACTTTCTGTCGTCTGACGTCTTTAACTTTCAACAACTCCAGTTTACCTCTTAAACTTAACAGATAGTGTCAACGTTAAAAACTAAAAAAATATTTACAAAATAATATCATTAATTTTTTATAATCTATTAAATTATTTAAAGATTATTTATTATTAGGGTTCAAGGGTTAAGGTTTTGGGGTTCATAGATCAGAATCAACGACAAAAAATATATTATAAAATATTATAAATTTTTGTTTACAATGTAACAAAAAAATTGATTAGTTACAATTATAAAAATTGTTTTAATAATGTATGCAACAAGTTTTTAAGTTTTTCTCAACTAATAAATTATTTGTAACAAGTTTTCATATATTTATAAAAAAAATCAGCATTTTTTACTATAATAAGTGATGGTAACATAATCTTAATTTTAGGTCACAACTTAAGTTGTCACAAAAAACTATTAGTTACAAGTTTAGAAAAATGTCACAGAGATATTTGTTTCGAGTAAAACATTTTTGACACAAAAAATTTAATTATTTGCTACAAGTTTTTATGTTGTCATAAAAATAACTTTCGTGACAGTAAAAAAGTTATAGTAACATATTATAAATTATAGGTTACAACTCAAGTTGTAACAAAAAAAGTACTAGTTACAAGCATAAAAAGTAGTCACAAAATCACCTTTTTTATGTGACAATCTTATAAAAAAAATTCACAAAATTAAGTTTTATGACAACAAAATTTTTCTTGTAACTAATAATACACTTTTTGTTACAACAAGTTTCGTGACAATAAAACTATTGTCACCTATTATCGAATTTCTTGTAGTGTCTGCCAACAAAGATTCACGGTTGCGACATGGATGGTTTTCTGGTATTATCTTCTTAACTACCAACCGCTAGATAAGCATGATCAACCGCCATCAACTACCAACGAAAAGACACTCATCAGAAGTCAACCAATCATGAAAAGGTGCCTATCCATTGTGGATTGAATCAAAGCCTCTCAACCAATCACATTGAAGAGATGTAATCTTTCACCATGGATGTGACTCTTCATTTGGATAGATGCAACCCTTCAAACTCTATAAATAGGGCTCCAAATCCTCAACAATTTCGTGCATTGGGTGGCATTGGAGTGCATAATAAAGGGGTGGAAAAATAGTGCATAATGTGTGCATAGATAGAGAGTAAAAATGTCTTGTTTTCGCTACGTTCATGAGCGTTAGCGAGAAAATGTATAAGTGATTCGAATCCTTATTTCGATCACTAGATTTCTCCACTTATTCAAGCGATTGTTGTATAAGTGTAATTGGAAATCACTTATCAATAAAAGTTTTCGTTCTTCAACATTTGTTTATTCGATATTCGCAAAGAATAGCATCCTAGTGGAGGTTTTGTACGGGCCGAGACCGAATTCAAAGCAGATGCAGGAATTGCGGGAATTGACGACTCCCATTAAAGAGTGGATACGGTTTGATCAACTTTAGCTTTCACTTGCATACCTTACAACTTTGCTTTGCTTTCTACTTATACTTTCT
>CATIWQ010080178.1:0-14473 GCA_949673415.1 Euphorbia schlechtendalii | reverse complement strand
GAAAATGTTCCCTCCTTCGAAGATGGTCCGGCATCAACATTCTCTGTCATTCTTGTGGAAGACTCGACTCGACGAGGCATATATTTGGGCATAAACTAAGAGAAGAGGCTCTGGTACCAAGTGTTAGAGCAAACAAGAATTGAACTCAAATTATAGACTCTATTTTATTGACAGAACAATAGAGTGAATGGGATGAAATTGAAGATTTTTATGGAACTGAATTTCTGGTCACTTAATTAATCAGAAAGTATCTATTTATAAAGCAAAACAACAACTAACTACAGAAAGTAACGTTGCACAAAATCTGCAATTATTCTTAATTAGATGATTCCACAAAATCTGCTTCCACTAACAGAAAGCTTTTGACTGGGTCTGCACGAGATTATCTCCAACAATATGCCACGCCTTTTAGGTGGTCAAGCCAGAATCGAAAAGAAGGATCCTTTAGTAGCCTTCCCTCAGAATCAATGAGCTCAGATTGGATTAATTGGAGATTGGAAGTGAGCTTTTGGACCTCCTTCTCAACACCAGCAACAAGTCTGATTTCCTTCTCAATGGCTGAGCCAGCATATGCACTGCTTTCGAAACAATAACATCAACCCCCGCCATTATAGATCTAATGGACCAGAAATAAATGAAAAAAAAAATAAAATTGGATCTTTATATCCACGAAACAAGAGCATCAGCAACTGCCATTTTTCGGACTGATGTTTTGGTGTTTGTGGTAATAACATAATTATTATTCCTTTATAATGAATTTGATATTACAATATAAAATATTGGCCGACTTGAAGATTTTGGATTTTTATTACAATATTCACATACTGAAAATGGAAACAAATTCTATGGTGAGTTGCTGTTATCTTTGAAATTCTTTTCTTGTCATTTTTAATGCAGGCTTGAATTTTCTTTTTTTTTTTTATTAGGCCGGTTGGTTTAACTTCTGTAAATGCTTGGTGGAGCTGGTTGATGTCTGCCTTTACCTGTGGATCACTTAGTTCAGTCTTGAGTCTTGGGTACTTTTTAATGTGGAATCTAGTCTTATTTGATTCAAAGCTCGGTTAGGTCATGGTTGTGTACAAAGAATAATTTTGTGCAATCATGTGGTGATTCAGTTAGATGTTATTAATGTTGTTTCTGTATAATGTGTCCACTAATAATAATATATATGGATAATATTGTGTTCATGTGTAGGTCTATGAATTAGTTGACTCTGTTAGAATTTTGATTAGTAAATAGGCATGTCATGTTATCATGTAAGCCTCCTGTAAGTCAAACTGGCTCTTAGTAGATACATAAACTGGCTCCTGTAAGTCAAATTGACTTACTAATCATGTAAGCCTCCTGTAAGTCAATCTTTCATGGCTTACTAATCATGTAAGCCTCCTGTACAAACTGGCTCTTAGTCGGTACATAAATAACATAATTGCTGAATATTGTAGTTCTGTCTTCAGAGAAGCAACTGTTCTGATAGAATAAAAAAATTCAAGGTATACCGTAAAAAGCAACAATTGTAGTTTCCATCTTCACCTGGGAAAGCATTCTCAAACTGGCTCTTAGTTGGTACATAAATACCATAATTGCTGATTATGGTAGTTTTAGTATTCAGAGAAGCAACCGTTGTGATAGTAAAAAGCAACAATTGTAGTTTCTGTCTTCACCTGAATGCGATTGCCAACTAAGTCCATTTTAGTTCATCTGGGAATTTTATCATTTGGTGATGCTTCTTGCCCTCTCTGCGAGTCTTTTAAGACCCAAGAATCAAGTTCATGTTATCTCTCATTTTAAAGATAGAAGAGCCATATGGTCTTCTATCTTTAATTGGGTTGGTGTTGATTTTGTCATTCTATATAACGTTTTGGATCATCAGTGGACCGGTTTGTTTTTGGGTAATACTGCTAAACATTTTGGCACTTCTCTTTGGATGATCTTGAGTTGGGAGATCTTGAAGAGTAGAAACAAAGTGGTTTTTGAGGATATTCAATATAAGGGGATTAACCAACTTTGTTTTTTTGTAAAGAGTTTCTCATCAGAATTTCTTTTCAGCTTCTTAGATGTAATTACAAACCCTTTGAGAGTCCTCCCTTTGTAAGTTCTTTGTCCTCTTCTCGGGGATGTTTTAATTGATTCGGAATAGTTGTCATGGAAATTTATTAAGGTATCAACCTAGTTGTGATGTTTTTCTATGACTCCTATCCTTTTTTTTTAAAAAAAAAAGCAACAATATATCTTAAATAATGTGTATGAATATGTGTGAATAGAGTACAAATCATGCATTTTACTCCCTCCGGTGCCAAAAAAATGTCATTCTAGAATTTTTATCAAAACCAACAAAACATTTATTACACTGTTAAATAACTAACTTATCCCTTTTAATTCATTATATTTTTTTCATAATTTCTACCTTATAACTTCATTTATGCTTAATTTTTTTCCTATTTTTGCATAAAGCTGAGCACGACAAATGCCGGCTCTATTTATTAAAAAAGAAAATAATAAAACAAAATGAAAAAAGAAAAAGAAAAAGAAAACATAGAAGTAGCTAGAGCCCACTGAAACGAAAATAAAAAAATCCAATAAACTCCTTAAGTGGGAGAATATTGGTCAGGTTTCCTACGGTCGCGTTGAACCTGATATCTAGTTGCAACAATTAAGCTTTTCTTCTTTTGAACCAAGAACGGCTTCCAATGAGAGGTGGTAGGAGAATCCACAATCATATTGCATGCAGGACTGCTTTCAGTAGAGCTAGAGCCTGTACTCTTGGAGGCTGAAGCTATGATAGAGTCCCTAAGAGCTTTCACACGCACATTTTTCTTGCTCTCGACTGTTTTCCAATTATTATCATTCTCCTCAGCCATCAGATTTTAAAATCTGATGGGGAAATTTCCCCATCATTTGGGGTCCTCGATCGCGAGCTTTGTTCCTCCTCTTCCACTATATCTCCCCAACGCTCATGATTAACATTGGTGACCGGGGCTGAAGTTGAATCAAGAGACAAATCCACAATGAGATCGATGCCAATCGGATTATAAATCGAATTATTCCGATTGTCAACGATTTCCAACCCGCCATCACCATTTAATCCAACACAGTGCTCCTTGTGATCTCCATCACTACTGTTGCCACCGTGACTTTTCTCTACCGTAGAGTTGCAGACAACAGCCTCCTCTCCCAAAGGAACATCCTCCTTGTCGTTCATACTTTTTTCAAGACTTCGAAAAGCATTCCCAATGGGAATATCAAACTTGGCCTCAAGCCGCTCCTCAAGGTCTTGCTGCCTCACCTTGCTTTTAGTAAGAATGGTATTGCGCGCATCAGCTACCTTTCCTCTGGTAACGTTATTCAAATCCTCAAGCACCCTTGACTTCTTGAACTTCTTGCAATCGTATGATGATGTCCAACAGATTGACACAATCTGCAAAATGATGGAAAATTTTCAAAAACAAGGTCGATCCACAATTTACTTCCCACACGTTCCACCCCCAACCGTTGAATACAAGGAAGTGGACAAGTCAACATCCACAAGAACCCTAGCAAAGTGACCAAAATCACCATTCAAAGTGGCATCATCTACTCGCAATAACACACCAAAGCTGCTAGTAATTTCCAATAAAATTCTAGCATCCCAATACTCCCATGGCAGCCCTTGCAATCTGACCCAGACTTGAGCATTCGTAGCCTTTTGAGCTGAGGGATCGAAATCCAGAACCCAGGGCTGCACCCTAAACAGACCCAGTTTAAGATTGACATTGCCCTTAGACTAAACCATATTTTTTTATCTCTATCGAACCCATCATCATATGATAATAACCTCTGCCCAATGAGATCAGCCTCCATTAAGTTTTAAGTCCCCAAATCAAAGTTAGCTATGATTTAAGGCCCTCCAACTTCTTTGGCGTATCCCCCTACCCCAAAATTAACACCAAACAAAGAAAAGGAGCAAAGCTTTAAACGTTCATTGTAGAAATCTTGGGAGATTTTTACTGACCTGAAACCACCATTTTCGGTAACAAGGGCTGTTGTATTGAATTGAATTTTCCTCGAAGATTGATCATCAAGGACAGCAGCATAGGAAGGCTGCGCAGGTAGTGGCTGAGGTTTCGAAACCTTCGACTGGTGTTGCGCATCATGGCTGGCGCTAGCAATCTATGGCTCAGACAGAACAGAATGAGGTGTAGTAGTGTGCGGCCTGCTATCTGTGGAGTACTGCTGGTTGAAAAGTTCAGCTATGAAACCGGCATTAGAGTGGCCGTGATCCATGGTAAATAGAAGAGAAATAGAAGAGATGGACGATTTCCGGTAGAAATCCAGCACTTTTCATGAAAGGCGGCTAGGGAAGCAAAACCCTAGCACAGCCCAAATTGATTTTTCCTATTTAACACAAGAGTGAATTAGGAAAAAAATAATAAATTTTACATTGATATTTTAAAATAACAAATAAAAGGAAAAATGAAATATTGATTAAATTGATAATCTTTTGACGGTCGAAGGTAGTAATAGTTAGGAGTGAAGTTGAAATGTATATGTCAAATATGTGTGTTAGGAAACTTTTTTTAAGGAAAATAATATAAATTAAATTCATTTTACATATAAAATTAATGAATGTATTGAAATTTTTTAAAAATAATATGAACATTAGATGGTATTTCACAATTTGATAATTATATAAACACTTCATTCACAATATACATATAATACATATATTATATATGTATATTTATATGTATTGATTGTGAAATAATAGTTGACATGTATAGAACATACATTTTTTACATAAAGTTGAGCCGGCCTCAAATTTATTAAAAAAAATGCATGTCAACTTTTATATCACGATTAATATTTCAATTGGGTATACACATTATTTACAATGTAAATATAATACACATTATATACTATATTTATATGCCAACTTTTAAATCACAATCATTTATTTATATTTAATTAACTACAATTAAATCTCAGCAAATTACTACATGTTGTTGTAGATCAGTTGGCATTGTAAGTTAGATTTGTATCAGACTTAGACTCGAATTTCTTTAATAGTGGAATTAATTATAACTTATTAAATAAATAATTTTTTTATAAAAATTTAACTTTGGAGCAGGCATAAGATAATGAACTCCCTCCAACATGAACTGTGTACTATAAAGCTAAATAATAGAATGTTAAAAACATTATTAAATTAAAATGGAGAATGACATTTGAATATTTAATCCAGAATGATTATATATATATGCCCACACAATACAATGAAAATCTATTTCCATTATTGTTTTACATTTTTGTCTCTTTGTTTGATATAATCAATGAGGTCCTGGTGGAATGGAGCCATTGAAGCATCCAAGGTAAGTTTTTAAAACTTTAATTTTTTTGAAGAAAGAGGAATGATATATTAAAAAAACGAAGCAATATAACAATCAAATCTTTAATTTTAGTTTATGATAAAAGGTTTGATTTTCTTTAATTTTAGTTTATGATAAAAGGTTTGATTTTGTTTTCTTTTCAATTATGTTAAAGGATATTGTATTATTGGCTTTTTTATATATCGTATCTGAAACTTTCATTTCATTCTATCTATAGATGATTTGGTATAGAATTAGTATACCAAAGAGTGCATATTCTGTTTATTTGCTAAAAAAGTATTTTCTCATATACTTCTAAAAAATCATATGGAAATAAAAGATTTTCAAATTCACTCATTTTCTTTTTCCAACATGAAGATTGTTTATGTTCACAGGTCTGCAGATCAGGCTACACATAGGCTAGTTAGAAAAGTTGATTCCTCAACAAGTAGGAGGACATAGTATTATAAATATCCTTTTTTAATTAGAGCCGTAATCACTTTAAATTTAATGCAATAGACTCTCTTTCATATGGATGAAAGCGGTGCTTAATGAGGCAAGTAATACATTCCTCATCTCTATATCCATTAAGGTTTCGGGGAAAAAATATTTTCCATATCCGTTAAGGATTCGGGGATAATTTTTCCTCCATTTCCTTATCGGGGATTCTCCATCGGGTATCGGGTATCGGGTATTCTTTATTTTCCCATTAAAATAAATAATATGTAAATATTTTCAAAGTTTCATAAAATAAAAACTTTGAATCATTACGTAGAAATATTGTTTAATCAAATTGTTTCAATGTTTAATGCCAATTAAATTTGAATATATAATTTAAAAAGTATTATCAAGTTACATAATAAATCCTAAGAAAATAAACTTCAAACTTGAGATGTAATGTTCAACATTCAAAATAAGAGTATAAATAAAAATATTTATACTAATACGTTTCATACAATAAAAACTTTGAATCATTACTTAAAAATATTATTTGATCAAATTATTTCAATGTTTAATGCTAAATAAATTTAATGTCTTAATATATAATTTAAAAAGTCTATCACGTTACGTCATAATTCCTTAGAAAATAAATATTAAACTTGAGATGCAATATTCAACATTCAAAATAAGAATATTGATAAAAATATCAAAATCAATATTTGGTTCAATTGCACTTTTTTTTCATTTATGTATATAACATTTGAGGTTGCAAGGTTTGTAAAACTAAAAATAAAGACTTGGAATAAGTTCATATTCATATGCCATATAATATAAACTATAATTTTCATAAAATATAGAAAATATTTGGAGGTTTCGGGAATAATTTAAGAAATATTTGAGGATTTTTCAATGGAGGTGTATCAGTGTCAGGTTCGGTGATTTATTGGATTGGAGAGTACATTCCTTATCTTCATATCCATTAAGATTTCGGGTACGAAAAATTCTCTCTTCCCTACCCGTGGAGAATTCTTACTGGGGATTTTTCATCCTTATCAGAGCGGATCTCCATCGGAATCGGAGATTTGGAACCCCGTTTTCATCCCTACCTTTTCATCGGTCAAAAAAAATTCACCCGTTTTCTTAGATCGGAAAGAAAAGTCTATTTAGTGAAAGTAGTATTGATACATAATTTTTGTCAGCATTATAAACCTCATTTGATTTTGATTTTTTTAAATAAAGGTAAAAGTTGGAAAATTTATTTATAACAAGAAAATAATCTTAGCACTAAAACTCCATTAAACTAACGTCTTAATTTTTAGAAACCTAAACTCACGTCATTTATGGCTTTGCGACAGAAAAAACATGAATACGATAACAACACACAAAGGAAGTACCAAAATGTGGCCCTTATAATTGGAGCCACCGGCATAGTTGGCAATAGTTTGGTTGAAATTCTACCTCTTGAAGGCACCCCCGGCGGCCCCTGGAAGGTGTATGGCGTCGCCCGCCGCCCACAGCCAATCTGGCAGGCAAATCACCCAATTGAATACATTCAATGCGACGTTTCAAATGAAGAACAAACCCTCCAAAAGCTTTCACCTTTAACGAAAATAACCCACATTTTCTATGTTGCTTGGGCTAACAGAGCTACAGAAGTTGAGAACTGCGAAATCAACGGCTCAATGCTAAAAAATGTGCTGAAAGCAGTAATCCCAACTGCGAAAAATCTGCAACATATAAGCTTAGTAACTGGAATCAAGCAATATTGCGGCCCTTTCGAGTCATTCGGCAAAGTTAAGCCTCATGAATGTCCGTGGCGAGAGGATCTTCCAAGGCTCCAAGGTGTAAACTTTTATCACACACTTGAAGATATAGTGTTCGACGAAATGCCTAAGAGAGGATTGACATGGTCAATTCACAGGCCAGGGGTAATTTTCGGGTTCTCGCCTTGTTCTTTAATCAATTTGGTGAGCACATTATGTGTTTACGCAGCAATTTGCAAGCATCAAGGGCTTCCATTGATGTTTCCCGGGAATCGATCGGCTTGGGAAGGGTATTGGTTTGTATCAGACGCAGAATTGATAGCAGAACAACAGATATGGGCAGCAGTTGATGGAAAAGGGAAGAATGAAGCTTTTAATTGCAGCAATGGAGATGTTTTTAAATGGAAGCATTTGTGGAGAGTGCTGGCAGAGCAGTTTAAGATTGAGAATTATGGGTTTTTTGAAGAGGGTGAAAGTGAACAGAGATTAAGTTTGGGGGGGATGATGAAAAATATGGGGCCGGTTTGGGGTCAAATTGTGAAAGAAAATAAGTTGGTGGGTACTGAAATTGAGGAAATTGGAGCTTGGTGGATTGTTGATATTTCTTTCATAGGGGGTGATATATTTGCTTGTATGAACAAGAGTAAAGAACATGGTTTTTTGGGTTTTAGAAACACTGAGAAATCTTTCATACATTGGATTGATAAATTGAAAGCTCATAAATTCGTTCCTTCTTTTGATGATTAATTGAGGATTATAAGGAAACGGGATATTCTATTGTGGTCTCAGACCAAACTGGCCTGGAATCGTTGGATTAGCGCTACGTTAGCTCATTTGATGATGGAATGAAGATGAACCATATTGTAAAATTCCTCATTTTAATTATTATTATACAAAACGATAAGATTGTTGCTTTGTTCAAGATTTCATTTTTCTTTTTATTTGTCATTTTCATGTATCAATTAGCATTCAACGTTTTATCCTTATTTATCTTTGTATTAATTAGGAAATAGATTAATATAATATGAAATTATAAGGTTATAATTAAGAAGAAAAGGAATTTTATGATAAAGTATAAGGGATAAATTAGTACTTTGAGTAGAGTAATAAATGTTTTATTGGTCTTAATGAAAATCCTAAAACGATAATGTTTCGATAATAGAGGAAGTATTTCAATACAAATGTATGTTTTAAGGCAAGTTTGAGGTTGAAAAAAGTGAGTGAGAACTAGACCTGTTCGCGGGCCGGGCGGCCCGAGCCCGTTTCAATGGACCGGGTTTGGACACTCATTTTTTAAAAAAAACCTGGCCCGAGCCTATCAAAGTTCGAAGATTTATTGGTCAGGCTTGATTTTTATATAAATACTCAAGCCCGGTCCGACGAATAATTTTATTTTTTTAGTATATATTTATACATTAAATTTACAATTATTTTAAGATTTTATATTTTATCCTATTAAATTTTTATACTTGATTACAGTACATATTAATAAATATTAAAGATTTCAAGTAAACATTGCAATTATATTTAAAATTTAAACATATTTTAACTTTTTTATATTTTTTCTATTAATTTAATAAAAAATATTATAACAAAAAAAATATTCATGGGCTTGGGAATGTCCTTGTTAGCCCGTTCCAAGCTCGGCCCAAGCCCGAAGTTCTAAAGTACGGGCTTGGTCCGGGCTTGGTTTAACGTTTTTTGTAAAATGCCTATCAAACCCGGCCCGGCCTGCCCGACCGACGAACATGTCTAGTGAGAACACATGTAAAACATATAATATAAACAAAAGACAATTTAAGACTAAGTAACTTCAAACATTCACTTATAAAAGCTGGTAAATTTTTCTCATTATTAAAGCAGCATAGTTATCCAAAACTAATTTGATGTTTCAACTTTTGAGATTGTTTTTCATTGTCCAAAACCTCATCTCATAAACTGTCTGTAATAGAATTTTTGAATTTTATATGAAAATTAGAACTCGAACTCAAGAACTTGATAATGTTTCGATACTGGAGGAAGTATTTCAATACAAATTTATGTTTTAGGGAAGTTTGAGGTTGAAAGAAGTGAGTAAGGACACATGTAAAATATATAATATAAACAAAAGACAATTTTAAGACTAAGTAACATCAAACATTCACTTATAAAAGCTGGTAAATTTTTCACACTATTAAAGCAGCGTAGTTATACAAAAACTAATTTGATGTTTCAACTTTTGAGGTTGTTTTTCATTGTCCAAAACCTTATCTCATAAACTCTGTAATAGAATTTTTGAATTTTATATGAAAATTAGAACTCGAACTCAAGAACTGTAGCTTTACTGACTTGAAAGCAATTATTTTTAATTGCATAAAAGGTAGCATATCCCTTTTTCAATATATATAAAGCTCTTAGGATAGCTAGTTCATCTTTTTTCAGAATTAGTTGGCCATTTTTTACCTAATTTAATACTCTTTCCGATTCCTAATATTTGTCATTCTAGATTTTTTCATCAATACCAATAAAATAATTAATGCACTATAAAATGACTATTTTATCCCCTTTACTTTATAATAAAATTCTCTCTCTTCTTAATTATTTATCAACTTATAAATTAATCTACACTTAATCTCTTTCTTAATTAATGCAACGCTAAATTAGGAAAATCTTATTAAAAAGTGCATTGATATTTTAAAATGACAAGTATTAGGAATCAAAGTAAAAAATCTAAAATGACAAATATTAAGAACCGGAGGAAGTAGTAGATTGTGAGGATTGAACTCACATCCCATATTATTTAAACCATTTAAGAGATGGTGGTCACCAAGCAAGACTTGTCTCTAGGTAGCTAGTATGCCTAGTTTAATGTAAATTAATAAATTTTGTGCATTTTTATGAACTTCATTATAATGTGCATGTAAGCATAAATTAATATGTCGATATAAATTAATATGTCGATGTATTTAATTAAGTCTTGGGCAAATGTTATAATGCTCCACACGTTTCTGTTTTATTAACATTTGTTGCTAATGAAGCGATTCTTTTCAAAGTAGTTGAACAATCAATTATTCCTTATTCCTAATTAGTTGTTTATGTTTGTTAATGTGGATTTTATAATCTTTTGCGAATAATTTTTGTTTTTTGTTTTGATAAATTTTTTGTCTCGATCACAGCTAAAAGCATTTTCTTAAAGGCTTAATCAAACACTTAAATTGTAATCCAATGACAACAAGGCAAAAGGTAGCTAGCTATATTGAAGAAGTTTCCAATAGATGTTGTATATTGGGAATAACTTATTCCTACTATTCTCCCACACACAAATACATTTTATGCTTGAAATGGATGCAACAAAAAATCACTTTGTTATGTGTTGAAATATCCAATCAACAAATGAAGTTCCGTAATTTTAACCATCAACCTCTAGTACACGAAATTAAGAGCATCTCTAACCCCCACTTCAAAAGTGGGGTTTGGAGTTGGAAATAAAGTAGAGTTGCTCCAACCCCACTTCATTTCCAGCTTCAAATTCTGAAGTGTGAACAGTGTCACTTCAAATTTGAAATGACACTGTTCATAACTTCAAAATATTTATTTTTTTATTTTTTATTGTTTTTAATTTTTTTTGAAATTCTTTTACTTTTAATATATATTTAGAATGTTAATGTTATTTAATTTATAAAAAATTAATTTTATTTTATTTTTTAAAAAAATTATTATTACTTTTATAGTTGTGGTTTCAAAGTTTGAAGTGAAAAATGAAATGCAGGATTAGAGAAAAAACATTGTAATAACTTTAAATTATAGAGTAAAATAGAATTTGAAGTGAATCTTGGAGGTGCCAGAACTTAATATTAAAACTTTATTATATCAAATTCTTAGGGTATTTGGTAGTTAAATATAAGTTAAAAATTCTTAGGGTAGCTGGCATGTCCGGTTGAATGAACATTTAAAATTATTAGAGCAGCTGGAATGTTTAGCTTAAGTTATGGATTTAAAATTAAAGGATAGTTAGCATGTCTAATTTAATGTAAATTTATAATTCTTGTGCATTTGGCATGCAATATATTTTAATATGTGCATAAACTTCTCAACGGTTGACTTCTCTAACAGCAAGGTGTTCCTATCAAGGATATCATGGTTTCAAACCTCAAATCCTGGGAAAAGCACTTAGAAACTGCGCGATAAATATGTGCCATAAAAAATAAGAGACCAAGAATATTCCGTATCATTGCAAATAACTACTATATATACAACATACTGAAATCAATCCTCGTATAGCCTGAAGATGAATTCAATGAAAAGGTGGGGAGGAGCCATTGGAGCAACAAAGGCAAGTAGATATCAAAACCCATATTTAAATTCGTTGTGTATCGAAAAATACGATCGGTTCAATGCTATTGTAATCATGTTACGCACGATAACTATTGGCTTAACATGAACAAAGCAATTCCAGTCAACGCAACTACTGACATGACATGATCATTGTAGCTACATAAACATATATTTCAATAAAATAGTTTCTTTTCTTATTTTATTTGATGAAATATGCCTGGCAGGCAAAATTCGGCGAAGATGATGAAATTGCACCAACAAGGTACCAAAGTGTAGCCCTAATAATTGGAGTCACGGGCATCGTCGGCAATAGTCTAGCAGAGATCTTACCTCTCGAAGACACCCCGGGCAGCCCTTGGAAAGTCTATGGTGTTGCCCGCCGCCAGAGGCCAACATGGCAGGCTGACCATTCGATTCAATACATTCAATGTGACGTCTCAAACGAAGAAGAAACCCTAGAAAAGCTTTCGACTTTCACGGACATTACCCACGTTTTTTACGTTGCATGGGGAAACAAAGCCACGGAAGCCGAAAACTGCCAAGTCAACGGTTCTATGCTGAGAAATGTTCTTAAAGCAGTGATCCCAAATGCCGAAAATTTGCAGCATATCTGCTTGCAAACTGGAATAAAGCATTATATAGGCTCTTTCGAGTCGATTAATGCTGGAATTCAGCCTCATGAATGTCCATGGCGTGAGGATCTCCCTCGGCTAGATGGGGGAAATTTCTATTATACCCTCGAAGATATATTGTTCGATGAAGCGACCAAAAAAGAAGGATTGACTTGGTCAATCCACCGACCTGGACCGATATTCGGGTTCTCGCCTTTTTGTTTGATGAATGTTGTGAGTACTTTATGTGTTTACGCAGCAATATGTAAGCATCAAGGGCTGCCGTTGCTCTTTCCAGGCGATCAAGCATCGTGGGAAGGCTATGGCTTTGCATCGGATGCGAATTTAATTGCTGAACAGCAGATATGGGCAGCGGTCGATCCAAATGCAAAGAACGAAGCTTTCAATTGCAGTAACGGAGACGTTTTTAAGTGGAAACATTTGTGGGAAGTGTTAGCGGAGCAGTTTAAAATCAAGAATTACGGGTTTGGAGAGGATGGCAAGAGATTATTAAACTTTGTCGAAATGATGAAAAGTAAGGAGCATGTGTGGGATGAGATTGTCAAGGAAAAAGAGTTGTTGGCTACTAAGGTTGAGGAAGCTGCGGCATGGTGGGTTGTTGAACCCGCGTTCAAAATGGTTGGCTTGTTCGATACGATGAACAAGAGCAAAGAGCGTGGATTTTTCGGTTTCAGAAACACCGGAAAATCTTTTACGTTTTGGATCGAGAAGATGAAAGCTCGTAGAATTGTTCCTTCGTTTGATGATTGAATGATATTTGATCATATTGTTTGTAAGAATAAGCTTGTTTGATCATACTACCGAAATTATGTTTGAAATGTTTATGTAAACGTTATAAAAATAAAAACTCACATCACATAAGTTTTTAATTTATATTGTGTCATCCGTTATTTTTTTGTTTCAGTGCTTAATTTGCAACCTATATTTTCACTATAAATCAAATGCTGAATTCACATAGGCATTAAAATGTTACAATTTTTATTCTCAACACATGTTAAACATTTTGTGAAACATATAGTTGAAATGTTGCAATCATATTGGGATCTTTTTAAAGCTAACATTATTAAAAGAAATAATTGAATTGTGGAATAAGCTTGAAGCTCTCACCTTTTGGAAATTTGAGTATATAATTCCACTCCTGGTTCTACAACAGTACTTCAATCTCTCTTTGTGTAGCCTGCAATGAGTTGGTGGTGGACAGGAGCTATCGGAGCTGCAAAGGCAAGTAAAATTCCGATCACTTGCTTTTGTTTTTTTGCACAGAATTTTATGTATAAAGATGCTAACTTTAACGTTTTTCCTTACATTAATTTCTATCGATCGAACATTTAACTTCCAACAGAAAAGGCTCGAAGAAGATGATAACAAATCACAAAGAGATTACAAAAACGTGGCCCTTATAATCGGAGTCACAAGCATCGTCGGCAATAGTCTAGCGGAGATCTTACCTCTTCCCGATACCCCAGGTGGGCCCTGGAAGGTCTATGGCGTCGCTCGTCACCAAAGACCAATTTGGCAGGCAAATCAACAAACAGAGTACATTCAATGCGACGTCTCGTATGAAGCAGAAGCCATCCAAAAGCTTTCGACTTTCACAAATATCACCCACTTGTTTTACGTCGCTTGGGCAAGCAAAGAAACGGAAGCTGAGAATTGCGAAGCAAACGGTTCGATGCTGCGAAACGTTCTAAAAGCAGTGATCCCGTATTCGGAAAATTTGCGACATATTTGCTTGCAAACGGGAATAAAGCATTACGCGGGCCCTTTCGAGTCGTTCGGAAAAATTCGGCCGCACGATTGTCCGTGGCACGAGGGTCTCCCGAGACTCGACACGGTAAACTTCTATCATACACTAGAAGACGTATTGTACGATGAAGTGAGTAAGAAACAAGGGTTGACTTGGTCAATTCATAGACCGGGAACGATATTCGGGTTTCCACCTTCGTGTTTGATGAACACGGTTTGTACTTTATGTGTTTCC
>CATIWQ010080159.1:0-16361 GCA_949673415.1 Euphorbia schlechtendalii | reverse complement strand
GACTCCACACTGAGAGACGGCGGATTCGGGTTCGAACCGATCTTAAACGTTTTCGCCTTTTTTGTCTTTCAAACCTTCTTTTTTCCCGGGTCCCAGACCCGGTGCTTTCTTCCTCTGTTTTCAAAACACCCCGGTGGACCGCGCCTATGAACCTCCACGCGCTCTCGGCCCACCGCTCCGTGTTGCCCGCTCACAGAAGCTAAGGTATTATTTTCAATCATTTGAATGCAGGTAGTGGCTAAGGTTGATCCAATGAAGTATCTGGCCCAATCCTCGATTCTAGCTGACAAGCTCTCTCATTGGTGGATTCTCCTCTCTAAATTCAATGTTGGATATATCACGAAGAAGGTGATTAAAGACTGAGCAGTCACTAAATTCCTCATCAATAAAGCCTTTAACTATGACTATGTTGAGAATTTGGACTTTCCTGATGAGTAGCTAGCAGTCAAAGAGTCCGTGAATGAGGAATGGAAAATGTTCTTTGACGGAGCTCTGAATCATCGAGGGGCAGGTCTCGAGGTTATCCTAACAATGCTGCATAATGAAGTTATCCTACTCTTCAAGTGTCTTGAATTTCCCATCAGCTACAATGGGGCAAAATATGAGGTGTGCCTCTTCGATAAGCAAGATTTGACAAATGTCCGGGTAAAAAAATTCACTATCACTGGTGATTCTACCCTAATGATTCAAAAAGTGATCGGAGATTGGGGATTCAATGAAGAGTTGTCTCAGCCTTAACTCGATGCAATATGGGAGTTAGCCGCAAAATTCAAGAAGTGTCTATTTTGGCATGTCCCTTAAGATGAGAATCAAATGACAGATTCTTTGGCTATTCTATCCTTTATGTGGGAAAGTTCTCAAACCCAACCCATCAAGCCCGTGGTCCTTCAGTCATCCAAAGGAGCAATTCTATTATCACGCCATCTCAGCCACCATTAGTGCGGATGAGAATTATTGGTATCGGGACATAGTTTGACTGATTCAAGATGGGGAATTCCCTCTAGGGGTAATGGATTTGGAGCATTTATCTCTTTATCGATTAGCTACTCAATTCAAAATTGTCAGGAATAATCTCTTCAAGCGCACTAGCGATGACTTGCTTTTGTGGTGTCTTTCTAAAAAAAAAACCTCTTTGGTCATGAACCGAACCCATGGGAGAGACTATGGCCCTTACATGAATGGCTTAGCCATAGTAAAGAAAATTCAGCTTCAAGGTTATTTTTGAACTACAATGATAGCAACTATATCTCCGAAATGAAGAAAAGTGCCACAAATGCCAATTCTACTGGGACATTAGTCATTTACCTCCATCAGGTTTCCACAATCTTTCAACTTCTTGGCCTTTCCCAATGTGGGGGATTGATATTATTGGTGAGATCTGACCCCCTTTGATTAATGGGCATCGATACATCATCATGGCTGTTAACCACTTCTCTAAATGGGGAGAGGCCTAGTCTTTCACCAACATAACCACCAAGAAGATGGCCAAGTTCATCAAAAAGAATAAATTTGCATGCTATGGGATACCTCATCACATTATGCTTAGTAACAAAGTTTTAGTTTCAAGGGGTAGAGACCGATCTATTTGAAAAATATGGTTTCGACATCATCGCTCTTCGCCCTATATATCTCAAGCTAAGGTGAAGTGGAAGCAGCTAACAAGTCTATTAAGAGATTCTTAACCAAAATGGTGACTACTTACAATGATTAGCTAGATAAGATTCCATTTACACTTTGGTGATACAAAACCAATGTGTGCGCTCCAATAGATCAGACTCTTCTCTCATTAGCCTATGGGATGAAAGCGATTCTCCTAGTGGAAACTAAGGTCAAATCCTTAAGGGTAGCCATGAAAGCTAGGTTGAAAGAGTGAGATTGGGAAAAAGCCAGATTTGAGCAATTGAATTTTATTGATGACCATCACTTGAAATCACTTGACCATCTTCAAAGTATCAATAGTGCATGGAGAGAGCTTACAACAGCAAAGTCAATCAACCATTGAAAGCGAGGGACTTGGTTTCAAAGCAGCTAAAATCCTCCAATGTCAATGCTATAGGAAAGTTCAGACCTAATTGAGAAAGCTCATTCATGATTAAGAAGGTCCTTAGTAAATGAGAGATCAAAGTAATGGACATGGATGACAATGAGTTCATGAATCCTTGTAACCGAGATCGATTTAAGCTCTATCACATTTAGATTAAAGAATTAAATTTTGAAAAGCAGCACAATAAAAAAAGAGAGACTAAGTAGCATGCCGTCAACTATCCTTCTTCATATAGTTGAGAAAAAATTAGGGTATTCTTTTGTTGAACAGTCCATCAAAGTGAAAACTTGAAAAGGGCGCTTTGGGAAAAAATTAGGACAATGAGAGAAAACAGTCAACTGTTAACTTGAAAACTCGAAAGGGTGGGTTGACAACAAGGATTAAATCATTGGATACTTTTGTACCCTAGTTATTTTTTTGGTCTTTAGATAGCTTATTAACAACTGCAGAGGAGGGGGTGAATGAGTTTCTTGGTTACTTTTTAGATTTATAAGAAATATCTAACCAAGTTAGGTTTTTAGATGCGTGTTGAGTTAGTCTAAAAATTTATAAACTACTCAGCTAGCAAAGTTTATCTGCAATCTCTCGCTGAGTACTTTACTAAACTCGAATTGATTTTTCAAGCAAGAACACTTAACGAAAAAGAATGATGAATGAGCTAAGCACAATAAAAGTTAAAGCAAAAGATTAGAACTTCAACACATGATTTTATCCTGGTTCAGCCCCGAGCCTACCTCTATTCTCCGGATTCCTTCTCTGAGCTTAACTCCACTAGTGTTAATTCCTTACTTAGGTGGATCAGCCTTTACAGCGGGTAGACACGATTTTACAGAAAGTATATTTCTTTTTAACTACCACTCAACTCAGTTTGGGTACCCTTCCCAAGGTGACACTCAGATTTGAAATGAAAGTTTGTGAACTAAATTCAACTTATAAAATGTTAAATCCTTAGAATGTTAAATATAAGATTGATTCTCTCTATTACAAACAAATTTGAAATGGGTTGTTTTCTGATTGCTTTAATTTAGAATTTCTTAAAGTAGTGAGTATTTGCGTAGAGTTTCAGCTCTTAAAGAAATTCGAGGTGATTCACCAATTTTAAATGTCTGCTTCAATCTTCTATTAATACCTAAGGCTTTGCGAAGTAGCCATTGTAAACTTTTTATCCTTCCAGTTCTTCAATTTCTCTTCTCTTCATATCTTTTGAATCTTCCCGTTGGAGACAAATTCCATGACGTTTAGATATAGAAATTTGAACATTGAGGCGCGATAAAATTCCTTTGACAAAATATCATTTATCTTCAAGCAAATTGGTCTGAGAGAGAGGCGCACGAAATGTAATGTGGAATCCTGAGATTGGTTGACATTTGCTGATGCTAGCAAAGGCGCACGAAGATACTGAGAAACGGTGCATGTCAAATCATTCCTTTTACCTTGGACTTTAGTGAGGCATCTCCAAAATTCTGCACTAACACCTTTTTTTTCTTATGAGGACCATTGCAAATCTTCTTTAATTTCAAAGCTTTTTAACCTAAAAGCATCGAAAGAATATTTCATCTATCATAGAAAACGTTAGCAGCACGAGTGTCATTCAATTCTCTAAGTGTCAAACAATTCAACTTTTAATAAATAAAAGCTAACTCAGCACAACTGAGTTGATATCCTTCTAAACTACATAGTATTCAATATAGACTAAACTTTTCACACTCTAAGCCGTAACTTAATTAATTACTCAACAAACTGAGTTGTCTTTCCTTAAACACACTCAAGTAAGCTTCATTAATTAAGAGTATACTTAGTACTCAATTAATTTCACCATCCTAGATAGTTTGCTATTTCCAAAACGTTTAAGTACTATTAACTTGGTATCTACAATCTCTCCCATTTTGGATAAATAGCAAACTAGGTAGTAGAAGAGATTAATTGAATAAGATAGTTTAGAGATATCAGAAATACCTGAAAAGTGATGTAAGATTCCCTTATGTTAAGTAACTTCCCTTAGTCAGCTTGAACTTCCCCATGCTGAGTGAGTCTTCTTTAACTAGCTCAGGTCCCTATACTTAGAGGATTTTTCTTCATTTTAGGACTTTGTCTTACTTCAGCATTTCTTTGAAGTTGGTCCCTTTTATGAGTTTTTGCATCATATATTCAACACACAGCAGAAACATACATACAACATAATAAATTAAAGTTAAGAAGATCTTAACTTGAGGAATAAACTTGTAATTTTTATTAATAAAAAAATAACTTAGTCAGTACATAATTGATATCATGAGCTAAGATTACAATGCTAAGATATATTATAATTACAAGTCTACAGTCTACTACTACTAAGTACAAGACCTTATTTTCTAAGCTTGGAAGAGGAAGATAAGGGTTCAGTCTTTTCTTGGTTTGGCTTTGGTTGTTGTTGATGAGAAGGTTGATGATGCGGATTAGGAGGAGGATACTAAGGTTGCCTTGGAAGAGATCCCTTATTGAGGTTTTTTGTTCGAAGAGCATCTTCAGCTACCTTCTTCCCCTTTGATATCTGGCCGTTCACAATTTGTTCCAAGCATAGATTAAAGGCATCAAGGGTAGCTTAGAAGTCCTCTTGTTGGCCAATGATCTTTGGGGATATCTCTTGCTCCAAATGCTACTTTCTTTTGGAAGTAAGGAACTCCTGATCATTCAGCTCGTTGAGAAGAAGATAATGACAGACGAACAAGTGTAAAATTTGGTCAAAACCTTGATAGGCGAACTATTGAAAACATTGAAGCAAAGCTTTGAAATCTACTGCAAACAGTGCGATCTTCAGCTGTGCTTCCATATCAAGAATTTTGAGTCCAATAGAAGATATACACGGGTTTTGTAATCTATATCTTTTGCGTCCAATTCTCCCATCCTGACCAGAGTCCCAACATTCTTCTGCTGGTCTTCTACCTTTAACTTGATGAAATTCATCTTTGTATGAATGGTCATACTAGTCTTAAGGCAAAGAGATTCAGTAGGAGGTAGGCTTGGAGTTGGCATCTCAGGAAAGATCTTCCCCATGGAATTGATAAGGAATTTCTACGAAGAGGAGATCTTGGAGTATGTGTTCTCATTGACTTCTCTACTGATTGAGTCTATTTTGGTGTGAAGAGAGTCAAGATTTACCACAGGCTGCTTATCCACCTTTGAAGATATATCCGTCACCAGCTTCACCATTTAGTCTTATTTGTTGTCATGGTTCATCAAGAATTTAGACATGGTCTCCAAAACCTTCACCATGTTGTGGCTTACGTTCCTAGTGGTTTCGACTTCTTTGAGCAGATTTTCCATTTTCTGACTAGTGCTCCCTTTTATTTGGCTTGTTCTTCACCGAACTTATGGAGCTGTGTCTTCTATGTTTGAACTTAAGGAACTCAGCTACTCAACAGCAACATCCACACTACCCTTTATCTTTCTTGGTAGGAAAGGAAACATGAAAGGGAGAATCTTGGTAATTAATAGGAGAGGAAGGAACATGAATAGGGGAATTCATAGTGTTTGAAGGATGAGGAGAATTTATAGTTGGTATACCAGTATCTATAGGAGTAGAAATTGGGGGAATGGAAGGATTTACAGGAGAAGAGGTTTGAGGATTTATAAAAGAAATAGGGGTAGGATTTTGAGGAACCTCTTGGTTATCTATTTGACCCAAGGATGGGCCAGCTTGAGGTTGCTCAAACTGAGTAAAGGTTTCCTCAGTTTGAGTGAAAGAAGGTATGGGGATGTTGGGATCAGGAAGATCAGACTCTTCCTGATGGAGGGAAAAGGTTTCTCCAACATCCTCCTCGTTGCTCACCACCTGCACATACTTTTGCAAGGGCCTGTTGTGGCAGAACGATTACGCTGAGTGCCCTTTACTTTGGAAAAATGTCTCTAACTTCAGCGGTAGTGTTAGGACTTAAGGTATCCTCATCCTTAGACCTCTTGGCCTCACCCTGTTCCTCTGAATCTTCAAAGAAAACTATTTTACACTATCTTTGGTGTAGAGATTCATCAGCCTCAGTCGCATCTTCTTTCTCCTCCACTCGCTACTCAGCTTGAAGCTTGGCCTTAGCTTCCCTTTGAGTTTGGGTCTTGGCTTTCATTTGCCTCCTTTAACACTGGGGCTGAGCAGGGGCTTCCTCAGACTTAGGCTTTGTAGGGCTCTTCTTACAGGCCTTGTAAGAGCCTGCCTTTGGTTTAGGGGAAGAGGCGGTAGTGGTGACTTGCTCTAAAATGCTTGAAATTTACAGCTTGTCAGAATCTTCACTGGCTTCAAAATCCACCATGAAGTCATCCTCTTCTTCACTTGGGATGTCCGTAGGTACTACTATAGATACACACTTTAGCTTTCGCTTTTGTTATGCTTTGTTGTACCTAGTATGTATCTGGTCATGGGAGAGCTTGGTGAAGTGGCTCAAGTCTAGCTTCTTCTTCATCGGTAACACAATGTCCTCGGACTCCCCCAAAAACAGTGAAATATCCACTTTCACTACCCTCATCGACTCAATGATGAGGTAACCATAGTGATAGAGGGTAGTAAGCTTTGCCAATTCAGCTTCTTATCCTCTACCATATGGTAGACCACACACCGTTCAACGTAAGTGCAATTGGATACTGACCCAGTCTTTCGTAGTAGCATCTTTAACACTAGCTCACGGTAAGCTCTCGCGCTCTAACTCATACCGCTCGCTACTATCTCCCCTAAGACATAGTTGGAGGGGAGCTCCCAGTCCTCTAGGATATCAATGGTATCTTCATCGCCAGTTCACCTGAGTTGAGTGCTTGAGTTAGGAATGTTCAAGATGCTCCCTATCAGCCTTGGGAAAATCAAGGTAGATTTTCCCCCAAACTCCATCAATAGGATGTCTTTATATCCTGGATTGTGTAGAGGTTAGAGTAGAATGCCCTAATCAGCCTAAAAATGGCTAGGCCTTCCATCTGCAGAAAGGTATTGAGGTGCTTCTACTTGATGAACCTGTGCATGGTTATATTCCTTAGCAGACCTTCATAATCGACCTCATAGATGGGTCCCAACTCCAAATCATCCACCCAATCCACCTTAATGAGAAGAATTCCTTATTCCAAAGTGATTTTTTCCATCTTTCCTTCAGTAATGATAATGATCTTCATTACAATTGTGGCACGGAGCCTGAATGTGGTTCTAGTTATCGCCATTAGAGAGAAAGTTGAAGGAATTTGAGGGAAAAGAGAATTAGGGTTTGAATGCTTCAGATGATTCAAATTCGCAAAAGAAAGTAGCCATCTCTCTTTAACTCTTCAACATTTATAAACAAGAAACATCTCTCAGGGGTATATGGCGCTTCCTCAGCTCATGATAAAATCAACGCAGAGATTAACATCTAATTAACCGCCTTAGTAAAATTGTGAGTTTTGAAGAAAACTATTCCACTTCAAACGCACATCTTTTTGAAAAATGTAGAATTTGATTTAAACCACGAAACTGTTCTTCACGATGTTACTTTAAACTATAGATGGTGTTATCCACATGTCTTCTTAATGCTTGATCTTCAATACTTAGTCAAAATACTGAGATTTTCATTCTTCTTCTTCTTAAACGCAGATTAGCCATACCAATTAATAGCCTCAAGTTGTTGAATTGCTCCTTTGGTAATGGATTGGTGAAGATGTCAACCCATTGTTCCTCAGAAGGAACATACTCCAGCTTGACTTCTCCTCTTAACACATGATCTCTAATGAAGTGATGTCTGATGTTGGCATGCTTCATCCTGCCATGTTGAACTGAACTTTTGGATAGGTCAATTACCCACTTGTTGTCTCACATAACTTCAAGGCAATTTGACTTTATACAATAATCTTCTAGTTACTGCTTAATACATAGCAGTTGTCCTACATAACTTCTTGCAGCTATGTGCTCAGCTTCAGCTGTACTCAGCGTAACAGAAGTTTTCTTCTTGCTGTACCATGAGATGAGACATTCTCCAAGGAAATGACATCCCCTTGTTGTAGTCCTCCTATCAAGCTTGTCTCTCCCATAATCAGCATCTGTGAATCCCCTTGGAGTGAAATCTAAGCTATTGGGATACCATAGACCTGCTTCAATCTAGCCTTGCAAGTACTTGAGAATTCTTTAGACTGTTTCTAAGTGAGATTCTTAGGATTAACTTGATAATGAGCATAGTAGTATACAAAATACTGTATGTCAAGAACTTAGTCAGCTTCTCATACCAAGCTCTTAGAGCCTGCTTCAATCCATAGAGAGCTTTTTTCAATTTGAAGACATGCTCAGGATTCTTCGGATATTCAAAGCCAGGAGGTTGGCAAACGTACACTTCTTCTTGGATGATCCTTTGAGGAATGTGCTCTTGACATCCATTTGAAATAATTTGAAGATCATATGAGATATGAAAGCACACAGGATTCGAATTGCTTCAAGCCAGGCTACAGGAGCAGTCTCATCATAATCGATGCCTTCTTGCTGATTGTAGCCTTGCGCAATAAGCGTAGCTTTGTTCCTAACACTAGAGTCATCTTCATCTAGCTTGTTCTTGAAATCCCATTTGGTTCCAATAATTGATTTCCCTTTAGGCTTAGGAACTAGATCCCAAACATCATTGCACTTGAACTGATCTAGCTCCTCTTGCAATGCGATCATCCAATAATCATCTCCTTCTGCATCTTCAAAATTTTTGGGTTCGATCAATGAAATGAAGGTTGGATAACTCATCATCCTCCTGAGCTAACCTCACGTAATCACTAGATTATGAACATCATCAACTATGCTATCTAGCTGATGGTTGTGATGAACTCTAATCTCTCTTGGTAGACTCGGATCAACTGCTGGAGGATCGACAATGGGTTGCTGAGGTGGAGGTTGATCTTCGCCATCGTTGAAGTTGATTGAAATATCATTATCATCTTTGACTTCCTCAGCTTCAGGTTCTTACGCTGGGTTGGGCAACACAGAGAGTGGCATGCTGAGTGGTTCTGCTTGCTGGGTTACTCGTTCATCTTCATCAGATGGAAATCTATCTACATTGTTAGTTTCATCGAATTCTACATGTATAGACTCATCTAATAGGCCGGTTCTTTTTGACATGTATTCTATATGCCCTACTGTTAGTTGAGTATCCCAGAAAGATACCTTCATCAAACTTAGGATCAAACTTACCTAGTTGCTCCTTGGTGTTAAGAATAAAGCACCTACAGCCAAAGTTCATAGGGTCTTTTCTCCAGAATTAGGCGAATTAAAACCCGATTCAAGATATAACAAGTTGTGTTAATAACTTCTCCCCAAAAATACTTAGGTATATTGTTATCACTTAGCATGGATAAAGCCATTTCAACTATAGTTCTATTCTTCCTTTCTACAACCCCATTTTGTTGAGGTGTATAGGGAGAAGAGAAGTTGTGGTTAACGCCATGTGCTGAACTGAATTCTTCGAAATGAAAATTCTTGAATTCACGTCTATGGTCACCTCGGATTCTACTAATTTTAGTTCCTATTTCGTTCATTATCCGAATACTGAGCTTGGAAAAAGATTCATATGTCTCTTCTTTGCTACTCAGTAAGACTACCCAAGTGAATCTTTTGAAGTCATCCACAACCACAAACGAAATCTCTTACCACCCATGCTCATAGGTTGAACTAGGCTGAAAAGATCTAGGTGGAGGAGCTCTAACGGTTGCTTTGTTACTACATTATTAATTGACTTAAAAGATTTCTTAACTTGCTTACCTAGCTGGCAAGCTGAACATAATTTATCCTTTTCAAAGCTGATACAGGGTAAACCCACAACTAATTGCTTTTTTACTAGTTTGGATAGAATGTTCATATTTATATGACCCAACCTTATGTGCCAAAGGCATGAATTATCCTCCTTAGATACAAAACACACATCAGTGGAACCTGGGGATAAATCAATCATATATACATTATTGATTCTAGGAGCAAAGAGAATAGTAGAATCAATCTTACAATCAATAACTGAATAGCCTGCTGAGTCAAATGTAACCTTTCTGCCTTTGTCACAAAGCTGGGCTACACTAAGCAAGTTAAACTTCAGACGTTTTACTATAGAAACTTCCTCGATTGAAGGAGAGACACCAATGGTAGTGCCACAGCCTACAATCTTTCCTTTTTTGTTATTCCAAAACTGATGCTTCCATTTCTTTTGCGCTCCATTGAGACAAACTGGCTTTCATCTCCCGTCATATACCTTGAGCATCCACTATCCACATACCACATTCTAGCATCATCAGTGGATCTAAGGCTCACCTGCAAAACAGTTACATTTTCTGAGTTACCCATACTTTTGAGCTGGGTCCTCCCTTATTAGTAGTGCTTAAATTACTCCACTCATATCGTCATAATAACTATTTTTATTCCTACACATTACTGTAGCATGTCCAACTTTCCCACAAAAACCACATGCCATTTTTGTTTTGGGCTGGCTCGCTTTCTTCTTTTTAGAGGATTGTTCCTCTTAGAATTACAAGTTTGGTTACTCAGAGGTGGACTATTGGCTGGATGAGGATCCCATTTCTTCTTCAAATTTGTTACCTCAGCAGTCAACTCATCTAATTGCTTAGTGAGCTTACTGGTTAAACAGTCTTGATACTCATCTTTTTCTTGAAGAAAGAGGATATCAAGAGATAAGGAAGCGACAATGTCTTCCAAATCTTCATTTCTCCTCATTAGCTCTTTAATGTTTTTAATCGACTTTTTAGTCAGTTTTATAACATCAAAGAGTGCCTGGGCGAATTCTTCAATAGACAAGGGAATTTCAAGATGTACCTCAGCTTAAGGAGCCTTTCCCTTGTTACGCTCAGCTTCAGAGTCAACAGTTGTTTGATCTCTACCAGAGGTAGATGCTAAGCCTTCGCCCCTTTGATTCTCAATAGCCATAAGATAGAGGTTGGCTGAATATGTTGCTTCTTTATCAAATGATGAAGACTCCTCTTAATCGCTCCATGTGCCAGCAAGTGCCTCATTCTTCTTGTTGAACCTCTTCTTGAATCTGTCCTTCTTCGCTTTTGGATAGCTTGATTAGATATGGCCTTTTTCTCTACAGCCAAAGCATTTAATGTCTTTGTTGACCTCCTTCTTGGGTCCTTCCTCAGCTCCAGGCCGGTGCTGAGTTGACTTGTTTTTAATGGGAAACTTCTTCTTGTTAAACTTCCCGTCCTTCTTCATGAAGCGTTTAAAATGCCTGGTCAGAAGGGCCATTTACTCATCAGAGTCGCAATTGGTGAACTCATCAGATGAATCAGCTTTCAGGATAATGGCTTTGCCCTCTCTTTCCTTGCCTTGAATCTTTTAGCATCATCAGAATACTTTCTCAGAGACATCTCATGAGTCAACAAGGTACTTATCAGCTCATCGTAGCTGTAGGTCTTTAGAGCATGAGCCTCCTCAATAGTGCTCTTCTTGGAGTCCCACTCTGATGTAAGAGTGCGCAAAATCTTCTTCATGAGCTCCTCCTCGATGAACTCCTTTCCCTATCTTTTTAATTCATTAACGATGTTAATGAACCTGGTATTCATACTTTAACTACCCTCGTTGGTACCCATTGAGAACATCTCATACTCCCTTAGCATGAAATTGATCTTCGACTCCTTAACCTTATATGTCCTCTCATAGGTGATCTCCAACTTCTTCCAGATTTCATGTGCTGTCTCATAGCCCGAGACCTTGTTAAAATCAATAAGATCTAGCTCACATTGTAAGTAATTAATCGTTGCGGCATTCTCTTTGAGAAGCCTTAGATCAGTGTTATCGTTATCCTCTAGATCTACTAGAACACGAATTTCGTTTTTCACAACAATGGGAACTCTAGGGCCAAGCTCGATCTTGAGCTAAGCCTGCATGCTTTGCGGTTGAATTAAGTTTTTCATTCGGTTTTTCCAGATCGTGTAATGATTACCATCAAAAAGAGGTGGCCTGGTTACAAATATTCCCTCCTTTAGGAGAACTACCTGACCTAAGCCAGATTGTAGTTGTTGAAAGCCATTTATGGATCTTTACTCAAAGACGATTAGTCAATAAGTTGAGTACTTGCTCTGATACCACTTTTTGGTCCTTAGATAGCTTATTAACAACCACAGAGGGGGAGAATGCATTTCTTAGTTACTGTTTAGATTTATAAGAAATATTTAACCAAGTTAAGTTTTTAGATGCGTGCTGAGTTATGTGTACTAAGTTGGTCTAAAAATTTATAAATTGCTCAGCTTCACTAGCACAATTATCTGCAATCTCTCGCTGAGTACTTTACACAGCTCGAATCGATTTTTCAAGCAAGAACACTTAATGAGAAAGAATGATGAATGAGCTGAGCAAGATAAAAGCTAAAGCAAAAGATTAGAACTTTAACACCTGGATTTATCTTGGTTCGGCCCCGAGCCTACCTCTAGTCCCCATATTCCTTCTCCAAGCTTAACTCCACTAGTTTTGTTCCTTACTTAGGCAAAGCAACCTTTACAAAGGGTAAACATGATTTAACAGAAAGTACCTTTCTTTCTAACTACCACTCAACTCAGTTTGGGTACCCTTCCCAAGCTGACACTCAGATTTGAAATGAAAGTTTACGAACTGAATTCAACTTATAAAATGTTGAATCCTTACAATGTTAAATCTAAGACTGATTCTCTCTATTACAAATAGATTTGAAATGGATTGTTTGCTGATTGCTTAAATTTGGAATTTCTTGAAGCAGGGAATATTTGCGCAAAGTTTCAGCTCTTAAAGAAATTTGAGGTGATTCACCAAGTTTCAACGTCTGCTTCAATCTTCTATTTATACCTGAAGCTTTGCGAAGTAGCCGTTGCAAACTTTTCATCCTTGCAGTTCTTTAATTTCTCTTCTCTTCATATCTTTCGAATCTTCCCATTGGAGACAGATTCTAGGACGTTTAGAGATAGATATTTAAACATTGAGGCGAGATAAAATTCCTTTGACAAAATCTCGTTTATCTTCAAGCAAATCAGTATGAGAGAGAGGCGCACGAAATGTAACGTGGAATCTTGAGATTGATTGAAATTTGCTGATGATAGCAGAGGTGCGCGGAGACACTGAGAAATGACGCATGTCAGAGCACTCCTTTTGCCGTGGACTTTAGTGAGGAATCTCCAACATTTCATACTAACACATGTTCACCACTTTTCTACTGATAAATTTAATAACTTGTTTGCAAGATTTGGCTACACTCTTTTCGAAAGGCTTATCCTAAATAATAGTGCCAAAAACTTGTTCACGTAAAATACAGGTGTTGTCAGTACCTCTTATCAAATAGAAAAATGATGATAATTGCAAGTATATAGTTGCGATGTAGTTTTAAAAGATATCGAACCCACAGGGAAGGAACTAAGTCTAAGGATCAACAAGGGAAATTAGAGTAAATAAAAAAATAGATTAGAGGTTTTAGATAGGAAGATTAGAATGAAAAATGAGATGTGGAAGACTAGAGAATCTAAATATAGAGATTTTCCCTACTAATAAGTATAACAGAGAAAACATGCAAGTTCAACAAAGATGTTACGATTCACTAAACCAATCTAACAAACTCGGTTCAAAACACTCGAATGTTCAATGATTCACCGCAGAGCAACACATGAAATAACTTTTCTAAACCTAGCGCAAACGAATTAAGACAATTATATAAACCTGGACAACGTCAATACTATGCTTAGTACGGATCATTCTCACATAACCACATTTAGCAAGTTATCATTCTAAAAATGTTGGCTCACTAAACAGCGTTATATCACAGATCTAGTGATTATACATGGCATTGTTAACCCCGAAACTACTCTTAAAATTAACTCCAACGCATATAACTTGATTAATATAAAAGACTTAGCACGAAATATGCATTACGACACATAGACATATCATAAACTTCGAAATAGAAAGTATAAGTAGAAAGCAAAGCAAAGTTGTAAGGTATGCAAGTGAAAGCTAAAGTTGATCAAACTGTATCCACTCTTTAATGGGAGTCGTCGAATTCGGTCTCGGCCCGTACAGAACCTCCGCTAGGATGCTATTCTTTGCGAATATCGAACAAACGAATATTGAAGAACAAAAACTTTTATTGATAAGTGATTTGGAAGTACACTTATACAACAATCGCTCAAGAATATAGAGAAATCTAGTGATCAAAACAAGGATTCGAATCGCTTAAATATTTTCTCGCTAACATTTCTGAACGTAGCGAAACTAGATATTTATTCTCTATCTATACACTATGCACTATCTTTCACCCCTTTCTTCTACATGAAATTAGTGAGGTTTGGAGCGCTATTTATAGAGTTCGAAGGGTTGTGTCTATCCAAACGAAGAGTCTGTCCATTGGTGAATGATTGCATCTCTTCATTGTGATTGGTTGAGAATCTTTGATATAATCCACAATGGATAGGCACATTTTCATGATTGGTTGACTTCTGATAGGTGTCTTATAGTTGGTAGTTGATGGCGGTTGATCATGCTTATCTGGCGGTTGGTAGTTAAGAAGATAGAACCAGAAAATCGTCCAACTCGCGATCGCAATATATAAGTCGCGACCGTGAATCTTTGATTGGTAGAATTCTGTTTCTGAAATATACAAGTCACGATCGTGAATGATTGTCGTGATCGTGAATTGAGTTTTTCTTCAGAATTCTCCTTGTAATTTTACCAATCTTTGACAGCTTCGATCCTAAGCCAAATCTTTAAGTTCCACGCATCGTTTTGCACCTTTTTCACTCTTTTTTCATAGAATTCCACTTTAGATCATTTTACTCCCAAGATTTACCTAGTATCTGCATTTGCATAAAAAAAACTACATACCACGTGAAATATTTTATATGAAGTATTAAAATGACTTAATTCATAGTGTTGAATGTATAAAATTAATATGATAATACGTGTAATTATACACTTATCATACCCCCACACTTAACTCTTGCCTTGTCCTCAAGGTAAATTCAACAGAAGTGTATAAATTGGTAAACAAGTTTGTACCTCATTTGGTGAAAAACTATTGCAGTGAGTACCACATTCCCACATCGCAAAGAATTCAAGTAGAAGTTCGAAATTTCTCACAAATTAGTAATGTGCAATTTATATAGCTTAGTTTCATATCTTTGTTCTTAATGGAGAGTCAACTGAATCGCATCTTCATATAAGCGTTATATGCATACTCGAATATTACCTTCTCTGAAGCATAGTATAAAGTATAAAGGACATAGGAAGCACAGTTTGATTAATTTCTCTCAAGGCATTTTTAGGTAACCTAGGATGCTAAAACACTCTCAGTGGTTCCATTTTATGCTCCATACCACTCTCTCATCACTACGCCATAGATGGCCTGTCGCAACCAGAATGACTGGTGTTGCATCGAAGTGTTACAAATTTTAAAGAAAAAAAGGATTTTTCGAAACACCTTTGGAAAAGTGTTGCAATAGATATTTTTGTTGATTAGATACACTTTCATCCCAACACTTTTAGTCTAACCATTGCAAAAAACTCTGTGAACAGTGAATAAATGAGGGGTGGGAAGTCTCCCGCTAAGTATTTGGACGGGAAAATTTTATTAAAAAATGAAAATTAATTAACAAAATATATAAAGCACAATTCGCTTTTCCTCTCATTTTTCTATCTCACTCGTTCTAAAGCCCAACACCATTTTTCTATCTCACTCATTCTAAAGCCTAATACCAAATCCCTAATATCATACAAATCATGAATTTGATCTCTGCTCCATCGTACATCGTGGTTGCCGTACCACCATCACTACTCAGTTCTCACCTCTCCACCGTCATAGCTTTAAATTTCGAAACCTAATTTTACCAAATCGATTTCAAATCCATTTTATCTCGTAACGTTGGGGAATCTACTCTTTGTAAGTGCATTTGTTTTTTTCTCTATCCCTCTATTCTCTCTTTCATTTCTATAATTATTTAAGATTCATTCCTAATTTCTGGTTTAATTATTTAATTTGAATCAGTTCTCCTATACGTTCAATTTCAAGCGCTTGTTTAGCATTTTAGGACTTTGATATGAAATATGAACTGAATGAACTTAATTCTTCCTTGTATTTAATTGCTATCCCGTTTTAGCACTTTAGTAGTATGATAATTATTAATGAAGCATGTTGCTCTCTTCCAACACTTCTTGCAGAACATCTAATGGAGGTCGGAGAAGCCGAAGAAACGTAAGATTGCCTCTCTTCTCTTTGAAATTGAGTATATGTGTACCATGGTCTTCCAGAAATGAATTTAACTTGTTTGTTTTGTATTTAGAGCTCTGAATCATGTGGATTAATGAATAGTATGAGATAGAAGAAAAAATAATAGAAAATCACAAGCC
>CATIWQ010080100.1:0-24647 GCA_949673415.1 Euphorbia schlechtendalii | reverse complement strand
CCGAAACTACTCTTAAAGTTAACCCAAAAGCATATAACTTGATTAATATAAAAGACTCAACACGAAATACACATTATGACACATAGACATATCATAAACTTCGAAATAGAAAGTATAAGTAGAAAGCAAAGCAAAGTTGTAAGGTATGTAAGCGAAAGCTAAAGTTGATCAAACCTTATCCACTCTTTAATGGGAGTCGTCAATTCCCGCAATTCCTGCTTCTACTTTGAATTCGGTCTTGACTTGTACAGAACCTCCGCTAGGAGCTATTCTTTGTGAATATCGAATAAATGAATGTTGAAGAATGAAAACTTTTATTGATAAGTGATTTGCAAGTACACTTACACACAATCGCTCGAATATGTAGAGAAATCTAGTGATCGAAATAAGGATTCGAATCACTTATACATTTTCTCGCTAACACTTATAAACATAGCAAAAATTAGATAATTTCACTCTCTTTCTATGCACACACTATATCTCTTACTTTTTCTAATTCCAATGCCATGAAATTTGTGAGGTTTGGAGCCCTGTTTATATAGTTCGAAGGGTTGCGTCTATCCATACAAAGAGTTGTGTCCATTGGCAAAAGATTGCATCACTTCATTGTGATTGGTTGAGAAGCTTTAATCTTATCCACAATGGATAGGTACCTTTTCATGATTGGTTGACTTCTAAAAGGTGTCTTTTCATTTAGTAGTTGATGGTGCTTGATCATTCTTATCTGGCGGTTGGTAGTTGAGAAGATTTGACCAAAATGCGATATACATGTCACGACCGTGAATACTTGTTTGGCAATTTTCTATTCTAAAGAATACTAACTCGCGACCGCTAGCGGTTGTCATGACCGTGAAATATGTATTTCTTGAGAATTCTCATTGTAACTTTACCAATCTTTGACAGCTTCGATCCTAAGCCAAATCTTTAAGTTTCAAGTATCTTTTTGCACCTTTTTCACTCTTTTTACATGGAATTCTACTTTAAATCATTTTACTCCCAAGATTTACCTAGTATCAGCATTTGCACTAAAAATAACTACATACACGCGAAATCTTTTATATGAAGTATAAAAATGACTTAAACTATAGTGTTTAGTGTCTAAAATTAATATAAAAATAAGTGTAATTATGCACTTATCAACGCTCATGTGGCAGCCACATAGACCCTCCAATATTGCAATGAGTAAAAATCCCTTGCTACACATACAAGTATATTTATTCCTAGTCTATCTTTCAAAATGATTAAGTGGTTAGACCATTCAATGGTCCATCCAAATGAACTTGACTAACCTTTTATTCTCGGAATAGAGCTCATCTATAAGTTCTTTATTTGGTCCAGTGATGGCCCAATGTGTGTGACCTCATGGGATCCCAAAGTATAGAGCCGATAAAGGTTAACCTAAACTTGGCTTCCCATCTGGGAACCTTTAGGCTCAATGTTTGAGACCGATATGGAACCCGATAACTCTAGACGATCAAATGGGCTTTCTAGTAAAGGCTCATGCTCCCCCGATACTCAGAATGTCACATGCTTATGACTTGATCTGGTTCTGCACTAGTAACTAATACAATACACTCCTTCCATTATGTTATGTACCATCTGGTTTATTGAGCTTGGATAAAGTGTTAGCTCATGTAATAGTTGTAGCTATCCCAATGTTAGACTTATTCACAAAGAACACCACTTCCTTTATGTACTGAGATTGACTAGAAACCCGTTCTATCAATCTCATACTTCGATCACAGGTGTATGAGAGTTTTACTTCCATAAGAGGAATTAAGGTGCAACTCTCATTATATCACTATATTAGGAGTGATGGATCCCATCTTGACAACTCCACTTACCAATGAACTATCATCACTATACCCGTAATCATCTACATCATCCTGATAATAGGGCATGCATGAGTAGGATCCAAAGTATAGCAACTTTTGCACAAGGTAACTAGTATCTCAGGTCTGAGGATACTCATACTATAATGGCAATAAGACGTAACACCAACACGTGAATATAGCAATTTCCGAGTGTCTGTCTTAAAGTGGTATCTCATGTATTACCTAAATACATTCATATGTTAACTCAAGTTACCACCTTCAGCTCATGAGATCGGCTAGTTGGATCCAATCCAAGGAGTAAGCGTACACATACTAATCAATTTGCTTCATTGATGTCTAGTCTTAATGAAACTATGACTAGGGATATTTAGACTTTTGCATAATTACATGTGTGTGCAGTTCTCACTCCATAAAGCTCCCACTATGTCCTTTCACTTTCGCGCTATGAAATAGTCACGAACTTTGTTTTATTATATATATATATATAATACCAGCGAGATACATAAATACAGAAGATCATCGATATATAATAAAGGTGCCTTATTATTAGTAAAAAAATAATCTAAAACTGTTTGTACATTAGTCACTAATGAAGATATATCATCCTAATTGCTTCTAGAGCATACATCATGTCTAATAAATTATATAGTTCTTGCCTGGTTACTTTTTGGATTTGGCACACAATATTCTATACAATGCAATTTTCTTGCTACTCAACAAGTGGATTCATGATTTTGAACAGGTTCCTGAACTACACATAATATGTTCAAAATCAATCTCATCATAGTCTATATCCTCTTAATAGTATTAGGGTGAAAACCCATGTGAGTGGGTTACTTCTCCATTCGACATGCTTGGAACAAAAAATAATATATGCATAAAACACACATACATACATTGTACATAGAATAAAACTTATTGAGATTGTCACAATATCGTTCATGATTTGAAGGGTATAATAAATGAGTTAATCGAATAAATATAATCTACACATATCATTCACAATATTTTGGATCTATTGCATTAGTTATATATTTTTGACTATCTCTACAAATACTCAACATTTTGTTTGGAACACTTAGCATAAAAAGACTCAATAGCCTCTTCTGTCATTCTGGAAAAGCTCAATTCCAACCTTAACCTTAGCTAATACGCACCTATGTATTCTATAAGATTTATTTCCTTGGTTCAATACATTAGAGCATAATAAATGGTCATACACAAGTATCTTATAAATTTCTTAACGGTCTTTCAGTGCTTTATTACTATAATGAACTAAAATATTACTTCAATGCACACAACATGAGTTATGTTAGGTATGGAGTATAACATAGCATATGTAATTCCATTATATGGAACATTTTCCATATCCTCCCACTTGACAGGAGTTTCAGGATAAATACTTACACTAAGAATCATATTCTTAATCATCGGAATACCTATGGGTTCATAATTTTTCATATAGATACTTTCTCAAACTCTTTTTGTGCAAGATTTCAAAGACAAAGATACTAATTATCTTATCCATCCATTTAGATCTTGATCCTATGACCTTTGCAAACTTTCCTATAACTTGCATCACGAAGTTACTCTACACCAAATCTTTCACGAATAGGGTATTTGCATAATGGTTCTCATTTACCACTCCAAATACCAAAATCTTAAAGCTTCATGAGATTATAAATTGATTTATTCAATTCAAGAAACCTTGTGTTTACAAATCTTTAGGATAAATCGTCTTAATTTTTTCATATGAATCCTCATCATAATTCTTCACTAAAAATAGAGGTCCATACACCCACTTGATGAAAATTTAAGGAAGATACAACTACTAAAGTTAAAATAATTCATATATATATATTCAAACTAATAAGAATATGTTATAAGAATATAACATATTCTTATTAGTTTGAATATACGTATCCCTTAACTATAAGCCTAATGATTTTACTTCACATTAAGAATCCACTAGTTTTCAATATTTGTGTGTCGTTCAGGTAAGTCAACATAATTCTTCTTCCATCACATACAACTATTCATCTCCCTTTAAACACTTATTTTTCAAGGTTGAAATAATTTTTTCATTTAAATTTCTTAAGCTCTGAATTCTCATAAATATGTCTCTTATATTTATTAAAACTTGAAATTCATCCGTTTAAGCTCATTTATGTGCTCCCACTCGAGTCAGAAATATTATAATGATTTGTTGGTCCTAAACGGCTTATTATAACATCAGAGGGGGGGGTGAATGCAGTTCTTGTTTTTTTATATTTATAAAATTCTTTAACCAATTTAAGTTTTTATATGTGTGCTGAGTGTTTCATGCTGAGCTGGGTCTAAAAACTATAAACTGCTCAGCTTTTGCTAGTATCATTTATCTTCAATCTCTACTAAGTACTCTACTCAACTCAGATCGGTTTGCAAGCAAAACAAGTGAAATCAAAAGAACGATGGATGAGACAATACGTGATAAAGGTAGATAACTAAGGTTAGAACTTCTACACCTGAGATTTATCCTAGTTCGACCCCTAGCCTACCTCTAGTCCCTGGATTCTTTTTTGAGCATTAATCCACTAGCTATTCATTCTTTCTTTAAGAGGAGAAGCCATTACAGCGAGTAGACAAGATAATAGAAAATACCCTCCTTTCTAACTACCTCTCAAACTCAATTTAGGTACCCTTCCTAAACTGACACTCAGATTTATCAAAAGAGATTTCAAACAGAAGAATTCAACTTATAGAAATGTTGAATCCTGTTACAATGTTTTATCTTAAGTGTTATTCTCTCTATTACAAACAAATTTTGAATTTGATTGTTCGCTAATTGCTTGATTTGGAATTTCTTGAATCTGGGAGTAATTGAACAGAGTTTCAACTCTTAGAGAAATTCGTGGTGATTCACCAAGTTTGAATGTCTGCTCTAGTCTTCTATTTATAATTGAAGGTCTTGGATTTAGCCATTTCAAACATCTCATTCTGACAGTTCTTCGATATCTCTTCTCTTCAAATCTTTCGAATTTTCTCATTAGAGACAAATTCTATGATGCTTAGAGATAGAGATTTCGAAGGTTGAAGCGCGATATTAATCCGTTAATCTAACACATCAAAACTTTTTTATTCAAGCAACCCACTCTGATAGAGAGGCACGCGAAATGCAACATGGAATTCTATGAATGGTAGACTTGCTGACGTTGCAGAGTTGCGTGGAGACATTGAGAAGCAGCGCATGTCAGAGGATTCCTTTTACCTTGGACTTCAGTGAGAAATCTCCAATATTTCATACATACACCTTTTGTTTATGAGGACCACTAGAATATCTTCTTTAATTTCAATGCTTTTTATCTTGAAAAGCATCAAAGGAATATTCTGTTTCTTACATAAACCATTAGTGGCACAAGTGCCAAATATTTCTCTCAGTGTCAAAGATATACAACTTTTCTTTCTAAAAGCTAACTCAGCAAAGCTAAGTAAATATCTTATAAACTATGTACGACTCAGCGTAACTTAATTAATTACTTAGTAAGCTGGCTGTTTTCCCTTAAACAAACTCGAGTAAACTTCATTAATTAAGAGTATACTTAGTACTCAATTAACTTCACTATCCTAGTCAGTTTGTTTTTTCTAAAACAAAACTATGAGGTACTATTAACATGGGTTCAACAATCTCCCCCATTTTGGACAGATAATAAACTAGGTAGTAGAAAAGATTAATTGAATAAATATTTTAAAGATATCGAAATACCTGGAAGGTGATTAAGACTCCCCCATGCTGAATGAATCCCTTAGTCAGAGTGGACTCCCCCATACTTATAGGAATTTTCTTCATTTTGGGACTTTGTCTTACTTCATATTTTTTCTTTAAAGTAGGTCTTCTTATATGAAATCCTACATCAAATTATCAATAAACAATAGAGACATCATGCAAGAAATAGAATAGAAGTTAAGAAGTTCTTAACTTGATATGGAAAAGACTTATAATTTTTTATTAATGATAAGATACTTAGTTAGTGCACAAAAAATGTCCTAAGCTAAGATTACAATTTTAGCTCTATTACAACATTTTCCTATTCTGGATACATTGGATACATTGGTTTATTTGCATGGTCTTGAAGATGGTTCAGGATTCTTGTCTTGATCAGAGGTTGGAGTTAAATCCCTTTGCTGTTGAGGCTGTTGATGATGAGGAGTATTAGGCTGATACTGAGGCTGCTTAGGAAGAGAGCCCTTGTTGAGATTAGCAGTCCTGAGAGCGTCTTCAACTACTTTCTCCCCCTTTGATTTCTATCCTTGTACAATTTTTTCAAGGCAAACATTAAAGGAGTCCAAAGTAAACTGAAAGTCCTCCTGCTTTCAAATGATTTGTGGGGAAATCTCCTGCTCCAGCATCTCTTTACCCTTGTTGGTTAGAAAATCTTGATCATTTAGTTCATTAAGGAAAAGATGATGGCATCTGGAGGGATGAGCTATTTAATCAAATCCTAGCATGCGAACTGTTGAAAGCCCTGCAACAGAGCTCTGAAATCTGAGGTAGAGAGAGTGATAAGTGTATATTTACACTTATAATCATGATATTTTCAATCATAAAACACTATGGTTTAAGTAATTTTATACTTCATATAAAAGATTTCACGTGGTATGTAGTTTTTTTTATGCAAATGCAGAAACTAGGTAAATCTTGGGAGTAAAATGATCAAAAGTAGAATTCTAAGGAAAAAGAGTGAAAAAGCTGTAAATGTGTGGAACACAAAGATTTGGCTTAGGATCGAAGTTGTCAAAGATCAGCAAAGTTACAAAGAAGTATCATGAAGAAATAGCATTTCATGATCGTGACATCTATTCGCGGTCGTGACTTGTCACTCTTCATAAACAAAAAATTGCCAATCAATGTTCACGATGGTGATATAAGATTCGCGGTCACGACTTATGACGGTTAATGGTTATCTCTTATCAAATACCAATCGCTAGATAACAATGATCAACCGCCATCAACTACCAACCAAAAAGACACTATTTGGAACTCAACCAATCATGAAAAGGTGCCTTTCCATTATGGATGAGGATGAATCTTTGCATCCAATCAAAATGAAGTGATGCAACTCTTCGCCAATGGACACGACTCTTCATTTGGATAGATGCAACCCTTCATACTCTATAAATAGGGTTCAAAACCCACCAATTTCGTGGGTATGGTGTATGGGTTATAGGTGTGGTATGTGATATGTGCATACTTAGTTTTAGAAAGAAAATCGTGTAGCTTTCGCTTCGTTCTAAGTTAGTGAGAAAATGTATAAGTGATTCGAACCTTATTCCAATCACTAGATTTCTCTACATATTAGAGCGATTGTTGTATAAGTGTAATTACAAATCACTTATCAATAAAAGTTTTCATTCTTCAATATTCGTTTATTCAATATTCATAAAGAATAACATCCTAGCGAAGTTTCTGTACGGGCCGAGATCGAATTCAAAGAAGAAGCAGGAATTGCGGGAATGGACGACTCCCATTAAAGAGTGGATACGATTTGATCAACTTTAGCTTTCACTTGCATACTTTACGACTTTGCTTTGTTTTCTACTTATACTTTCTATTTCAAAGTTTATGATATGTTTGTGTGTCATATTGTGTATTTCGTGTTGAGTCTTTTATATTAATCAAGTTATATGCTTTTGAATTAAATTTAAGAGTGATTTCGGGGTTAACAAGATTGTGTATAATCACTGGATCTGTGATTATAATGCTATTTAGTGAGCCAACATTTTTGGAATTGTAACTTGCTAAATATGGCTATGTGAGAGTGACTCGTACAAAGCATAGTATTATTATTATTATCTAGGTTTATATAATCTTCTTAATTCGTTTGCGCTAGACTTAGAAAAGTCATTTAATGTGTTGCTCTGCGATGAATAATTGAATATCTGAGTATCTAAAACCGAATACGTTAAAGTAGTCTGGTGTACGTGATATCTTTGATGATTTTGCATGTTTTCTTTGCTATACTTGTTTGTAGGGATAATCTATACCGATTTCTTCTACTCTAATCTATTTATACATTTATCTATTTATTTACCATTAATATCCCAACCAACCCATCAAAAATAAAATTATCTTTTTTATTTTCTTTGTTTTGTTACTCTAGTTGGTCTTTAGAACTAGTTCCTTCCCTGTAGGTTCGATAGCTTTTAAAACTACATCACAACTGTATACTTGCAGTTATCATCATTTTTCTATTTTCATAAGTGGTATTGACAACACTTATACTTTAAAGCAAAAATCTCACGAATAAGTTTTTAAACTTATCAGTAGAAAAGTGACGAACAAGTTTTTTGGCACCGTTGCTGGAGAAGGAAAATGCGTTCTAGAGATCTAATTGCTAGAGATACGGTACATTTTTATATTATCTTTATTTGATATTTCTTAAATTGTATAGATTGTCAAGTCCTAACCTAGATGTGAAAAGAATATGAAATAATCATCTTGGAGGTGATACGTCATATTATTACATCTGAATTATCAATAAATAGAAGAAATTCTTCTATTTTTCCTATTCTGGTTCGCGACTCCCATTCACGCTCATGATTTCCATCATAAAACTTTTTATTTCTCAATTTCTATAAGTCATGATCGCAATATATAATCATGATCGTGACTAGTGCAATAACTGCAGCCGTTTTGTAGTTATTAGACAGTTTTTCCACTAACCCCTATAAAATTAACGTGGGGGTGATCATAAATCCTTACCTCTTCAATCTGATTTTCTGCCTTTCAAAGAAAAAATCTTTTCCGAATCCAAAATTAATTCATTTCTTTCAATTCTTTCTTTCATTCACAATGGTTATCACAAACAAATCCAACCTGGTTCTACCTACAAATCTCCAGGAATGGTATGAAGCTCCATTCCCGATCCACTCTAGAGAAGAAGAGGATCATTATGAATTCATAAGGGTGGCCGAGTTTAAGAGTTCCTATACTATTCAAAGGAACAACTTCACCAACCTCGGAGTATGTGCTAGAGTTATGTACTACCTAAGGATTCTTAACTTCATCATCTACTCGAAATATTATGCTGGGGAATAGTGTAGACAACTGCTTGGAAATGTTGGTCACACTAGTTTGGAAGAATGAAAGGAAGAACTTCTTAGTCTATCACCACCATGGGAAAGAGTATAAGTTAATAAGGAAATTGCTTATGAGTATGGGATTCTAATCCTCACTCGCGAGTTTAATGATGAAGCTGTAATTTATTTTCCTTTGCTACTCTTCCACTTTGACAGGGTCTTGGAGGTCTTCGGGAGAAGCATTACTCATTTTTTTACAAACCTTAGATGTTTTTTTATTTAAATTAGACAAGTATCGGCATTACCACATTGGCACCGATATTGCCACCTCATCAGAAATCAAATCCAATTTGAACCAAAGTCAGACCGAAAATCCAACATGAGTATCGATGTAACTAATATCGGTACCAATGTCATAACATCGGTATTGATGTTAACATCAGTACCGATGCCATGACATTGGTACCGATGTCACCAAAAAAGACATCAGTACCGATGTCAGTAAAATACAGTGACGTCGATGCCGATGTCGCAATGAAAGTATTAGCAGAATGATTGTAGAATTCTGGGAATTATTAAACAAATCTTCAATAATTGATACTAGTCACTTTCCACGCTATTAAGGTGGCTGGAAATGACCCTCCATAATTATGGATGAGACATTAGAGGAGAAAAAATGGAGAAAATGCCAAAAAACCTAACTGTAGGCTTTTTGACTTGGATTGAAGGGAGCTCACTATAAAAGGAGATAATATTAGTATATTTCCAGAAAAATGAGTTCATTTAACAAAGTTTAGATTTTCATGTCGTTAGTTCATATGAATGACTAAACTACTTTCCATTACATTTGTTAAGTTTTGAATCAGTAAAATTTGGTAAAGAAATCATAAACATAATCCCTAAATACACGAAAATCATTTCATTTTAAGTTGGTGGAGCAACACTTGCCCCATTACTCGATTTTCTCAAGCCAAACTACCTTGATAATCAACCAAAGAAATGAGGAGGGTTTCCCGGAGGAACTTTGCAGATCTCGAAGAAATGGATTCTCGACTACGGGTTAAGCCTCTGAGTTCTTAGAGTTTGTATTTACATTTATACGCTTTTCTTTTTAAAATTTTATTTTCTTTTCGGTTATTTCCATTTTTGCACACAAATCTATTTTTCATTAATTACGGTATAACTTCAAATATGTTTTAATATTTTGTTTACATAAAAATTTTCTAAACATCCTGAGCTTTCCGGAATGATAAAGATCATCCAAATCAGTTAAGTATAGCAAAAGTTATGATCATTTGAAGTTTTGGATTTTTGTTTTGTTGTTTCTGCTTTTTTTGTGTGTTTTCTGCAGGTTTGAACCATCAACGTCGGTACTTACATTACCAACATCGGTACTAACATTACCAATAATTTTGCAACGCTGACACCGATATGACAACACCGACGTCGGCATTACCTCTTTTTTCCTCAAAAATACAAGTTTGTATATTATGCATTAATATTGGGTTAATTAATAAAAATAATTTGTTTATATGAACATATCAAAATTAATATAATAATTTTATATTAATCTTTTGTATATATTCCGAGAGAAAATTTGAATACCGGTTTCCACTTAACCAGGGGTAAAATGATTATCGTATTTGAATTACCTCGGAATATACACAAAAGATAACGATTATGTTCATGGGCCTAGAATTATTTATCACTTCCATTTATTTGTAAATAATTAAGTTTAATTTAGGAAACCCCCAAGAAGAGAACCCCGTTCTCAGATATCCGACCCAACAAAATTCACATGCGACATTTTTATTAATAAAATGAGCAGCATACTTGTATAAAAAATGAATCATTTTTATAACAAGAACCACGAGCCGTTGTCAGCACTTTTTTAACTAGATCACATGCGTCTTTCAAATGTTAAAATCAAACATATTTGGTGCACCGGCACATATTTGTAATATGAAAATATTCTGTACTAACTTTTGTGGATGCAGGTAGATTATGTTAGATGTATGTTAGGATTTATTTTCCTTCGGGTATCGCATTTTTTCTTATAAAAATTTTGTATTTATTAGATCGGTTGTATAATAGGATATTGATATATTTATTCCCCTAGATCTCACGTATTTAGGCAATTTTTAAATCTCCATCCCCAAAATATGTAAATAATCCTAGGCACATTTACTTTCCTGCATGTTTATTTTCCGTACTTAGTTATTGCTTTCCGTATGCATGCTGAATATAACTCGAAAACTATTTAGAATGGGATATTATAGATTTGGAAAATGGTAGCCAATTGCCCAATATGACTTAAATAATGACGAAGTAAGCAAACTCATCCAGACCCGAATCTCTATACTACGGTATCGTTTAGGCTTAATGGATATAGGCTGTACTGAATTCCAAGAAGAGCTGATCCGGGTGGTGACTCTGTATAACTTAGGCTAGGGGTTTAGGCCGCGAGTCTTTGGAATTTATTCCAAAGCAAAACACATGCTTTTGAAAACTCCATGCCCCATCTCATGGGGCCGGTGCCTCGTGGCAACCACAGGGGTAGAACGTCGTCCGCTCACAGTGGCGACTCTGTTGGGGATTCTTCTTTCTTTTGAACTTAAAAGTTTCAAATATCTTTTGATGAGTTGGTGAAAAGTCATTATTTAAGTCAAACCATTTCTAAAATTTTAGTATTCAACAAAGCATATGCATTAGACGAATTAGCCATTAAGGTTAGGGTGCCTTATTTTACCATGAAGCTTGCGAAAGTATCACTTACAATTCCATGGAGACCAAGCATGCTTAAGCGAGTGGATCACTTATTGCTAAACCGCATGAACCCTCTTGAGAAAGAGAGAAAGTGTATCTCAGTGCAACAAGAACCTTCTACATCAACAACCCGATGACCGAACTCATATAAGGAGCCGTAGACACTTCTACTAGGTTTACCAAAACAAAATGCATTTGTTTTTATGTAGAAACGAACCTTAATATCCTTGTGATGTTAAGATGAACCAAATCTAGAACTAGGAACCTACCCCTTTTATACGCAGGAGACATAAGTTCGGATGAGATATGTTGTGCTATGTGCTCATATCCACATCATGCATTTAAACAAGCACCATTTTTTATGGCATCATGCTAACCACGATCGCTGTGCAGACACAAATAATACACATACACATGCATCATTACCCTAGTCCCACCTACCTAAATTCAGAGAGATGCGATGAGATAGCGTCACCTAAGATTAGGATCCCCCATGATTATGGAAGGGTTTATTCCAAACTTTTGGAAAAATGAACGTCCAAGCCATAGGGTATTACACATCATTTTACCCAAATTCGGACCTAGATTTAGAGAGACGTGAAAAGAAAACGTCACCTAAGATTAGGATCCCCCATGATTATGGAAGTGCTTATTCCAAACTCTTGGAAAAAAAATGAATGTCTAAGCCATAGGGTATAACACACCGTTTTACCCAAATTCAAACTTAGATTACCCATGATTATGGAAGGACTTTTTCCGCACCCAAACCTCTTGAAATAATGAGGGTATAACACATTGTTTTACCCAAATTCAGACCTAGATTTAGAGAGACACAAAAAGAAAATGTCACCTAAGATTAGGATCACCCATGATTATGGAAGTGTTTATTCCAAACTCTTGGAAAAATGAACTTCCAAGCCATAGGGTATAACACACCATTTTACCCGAATTTGAACTCAGAAAGATGCGATTAAGGTAGTATTTGTTCCACATTCAAACCTCTTGGAATAATGAACTTCCAAGACATAGGGTATAAAACACCATTTTACTTGAACTCAAGTCTAGGATTAGACGACGTGCCAAGACAGTGTCACCTAGGATTAGGACCATAACATGGAGGTGTTCGAAAGATGCCCGAACCTTTACCCAAATAGGGTAGCATACCCATCACTCCTCGAAACTATATAAAGAAGGGTATAACACACTATTTACCTTTCAAACCCAAGCCTGTTACCACATGGTAATATGGCAGAACCACCAACGCTGTGGGCCTTTTACCATTTAACAGGCCTAAATGTCACACTAACACCATGTTTACCCAAAAATCGGAACTTACTATCTACGATTTACCCATCACTGTATGAGGAAGGGTATAACACACTATTTACCTTTAAGACCCAAGCCTGTTACCACATGGGTAATATGGCAAAACTACCAACGCTATGGGCCTTTTACCATGTAACAGGCCTAAATGTCACATTGACACCATCCTTTTAAAACTCACTAGCTACATAAAGAAGGGTATAACACACTACTTACCCAATGCTTCGAAACCCAAGCCATTTACCACTTGGGGAATATGGCAAAACCATTGACGCTATGGGCCTTTTACCATGTAACGGACCTAAACATCACACTGACACCACCTTTACCCTAAAAGTCAGAACTCACTAGCCATGATTATGATGAAATCACTCCCATTACATACACAATCATTATTCATACATTTACCATGCATGATCTGATCACCATTTTGTGTACTTCAGCAAGGGTTTGGAGAAGGACTGAAAAACCGCCTCATCAAAATCTCTCCTGTCATGGCTAGGCAAGCAAGCATTCTGGAGGGTGTTCTATACACTGACTCTAGTGAAGAATCAGGTTCTCGTTTAGGTTCAGGTTCAGGATGAAGTTTAGACTTAAGCATAGACCAATTCTTCAACATGGCCAATCCTCAAGAAGATAACACGACTAGAGGTCATTTCACTCAGGAGGGGCCTTTCGCCCAGACTCGAAACCCGCAACTGAACATCAACTAGGAAATCGTAAATGCACTGGAGGCCTTCGTCGGTAATGAACAATTTGTTCAGGCTATCTAGCATCATGCCCGTCTAGGGTAAATAGAAGACCATAATTCGGATCGACTATCAGATTCTGGAAACATGGGGAACATTCAACCTTCAACCAGTGATCATCCTCGGGCAAGGAGACCACTGTCTTCTCCTAGTAACAGTCCCCTAAATAATATATTCTAGTTTGGCACTAGAAATAGTCCAACGCAGCTTGGACCATTTCAATTGGGGCAGAGCTCCAGAGGTAACCAGTCCGTACCAGCTAGGATAACTTGGCAACAACATCTATTCAAATCTGGTTAACAAATTGTTATCATATCACCCTCACCTTCAGCAGTGCTAATTAGCAAGCCATCTTTCAGTTTCGCTCCTCCCAGCTTCAACTCCCATAAAGCGGGACAACATGACACTACTGCTCATACCATATTCCACATCGGAATAAGTCCCCCATCATACCAATACTAGTTAGGCCCTTACTCGGTAGGCGCACCGAACTTTGCTATTGGTTTCGGAGGCATGGCATTTAATCCTGGCCAACCTCGCACACCACCTGCGACCTTCGATCATTGGTCAAGATTTCCCTATTATAGCGAGAGTATGATTCCCCAAAGCCAGGGACTAAACATAGCTGAACTTTGGAAACAGCTCCTTGCCACTCATGCCCATCGATTGTCCGGCCATCCTCCCATTCATTATCGAACACTTCCAATAGTCCATGAAGAAGACTGGCTCCCTAAAAAATTTATCATACCAGGGTTGGTGAAATATAAGGGAGAGGGAGATCCCAGATCCCATCTGGCAAATTATCAGACAATAATGAGGGCGAGAAGAATTTCAGATAAGATGTTACCCAAGCTATTCATCGTTACTCTGGGCGAGCCAACTAACGAATGGTATAAAAATTTGCCATTAGAAGTTTCAAGTGACTGGAACAGCCTGTCAAGGGCATTGGTGGAGTAATACAATTTCAATTCCCAAATGAAAACAACAATGCAGAATCTGGAAGAGGTTAAGCAAATGCTCGAGGTATTATTCAAGCCTTACTATGGTCATTGGATGAAGACCCAAGTATTACTGAAAGACCATCTCAGCCTATCTAAGATGAAAGTGAAACTCTTAGACGGGGCTTTATCGGTATATAGAAACCGCATGGGGATGGATACTTTCTCATCCTACAATGATGTTTTCAAGAAAGCGGAGAAGCTAGAGAGGATTGAGGCAATGAACATAGTGGCAACTCCGCCAGTCAGTAGACCCTAGTATAAGAAGACTGATGCAGGGTCCTCATTAGCATCCACTTCCTCCCAACCAAAGGGAGCTTGCTAAAAGAAGAGTATCATGTGATATCTCCCTACTTTGCTAACATGGGGTTGCTTTTTACCAAGCTGCGGGAATTAAAGAAGCTGGAGAGTGTGAAGACCTGGGTTCCCCCCAAACCAGAAGAGAATAACAATTTCTACCACTATCATGTGGTGGCGGGCCACAGGACCAATAATTGTAAAGACCTCCTAAGGGCTATCCTGAAGTTGATAGAGGATCGGGTGATAGAAGAGCTTGCATTGAAGCCTGGTATGACAAACAACCCCCTTTCTCAGTTTGAAGATAAGGTGGGGATGATAGACTTGGGGATGAAAGGAGAAGTTGTTCTGTAGTGCGTGGAAAAGGTTGCAGAAGAATCATCAGATCAGCAATCGGTCCTGCCATGTGGATACAAACCTGGAATCGAGGATGAGCTTGGCTGAAAGTTATCACTGCTCGAAGTTTAGGATGTGCAGGATGTCCATATACAACTACCTGGATGCCTCGAGTTTCCACGTCTTCAAGTACGAGACCCTCATGAGAGCACAAGGTCTCTTAGATGATATGTTAACCACTTTATTCCCATGTTCATCATCGGGAATAGTAGGAGAATGATACATGACTCAGCCTTCCCCTATCCGGAGTAATTGGTAGTAGATCTCCCAAGCTTTCAAGGGAGATTTCTTGTACATGGAGATACCCAAAGCTGACATGATGGATTTGGCAGCCTGCATCCAAGATGAGGATGAAACATTCAAAGAGTACATCTCTAGGTGGGTGTTCATCCAAGTAACGATCAAGGAGAAGCCGGAGGAGAGTTTTCTAATGTAGATGCTGATCAGCGGGGCGCACCTCGAATTTTATCATCGCCTCAATTTGTGAGAATACTTAGACCTCAGAGAGCTTATTGAGGTAGCGCTAAAGGTAGATGCAGAATTCCAAAGCTTACTCTCATAAGTCCTGATGGTAGGGTCAGCCATGCTACCTGGTTATGTATTTGACATGATATCCCAATCTAACAAAGGCAAGGACCCAGTAAGGTTGATGATAGAAGGAACCCATCCAGAAGTAATCCTAGTAAGGTTGATGATAGAAGGAACCCATCCAGAATATAGAAATCATCTCACCTCTCATTGCTTCACTACTCTTGAAAAGTTACTCTGAAGAGGTCACACGTTGGATCGAATAATCCACGAGGAAGAAGATGAAGTCCTTGTAGTGGGAACCAGGATACCTTTAAATCAAGTCATGGATATGCTTACCCAAGTGGCCCCTAGGGTGAATTCAGGGGGATCGGTTCTGTTATCTGCCGAGAACATGATAGAAGATTATGACCTCTTCGAGTCTATGTTCATTGCAGATGGAGGAAAGGAGGAAGTAGGAGAGCCAGAAGTGAGGAAGGTATAGGCTAAGCCCATTAACCTTGATGAGTGTGTGTTGAAGTCTTGAAGGCAAAATGATAAGGATGGCACCTGTCCTGTCGAAGGTGAGGAGATATTGTATAGTAAAGGCCCAATCAACCTAGACTCTTACCAGATGAAGAATGTAAAAAGAAGGCGAGAGGCGCAATATTATTTATGGCAGACACCCGCCGAAACGAGGGTAATAGAAAATGGCATTCTAAGAGTGACCCGTAGTGGTTAAATTTTTTAAAACAACCCGATTCAGCTCAGGAATTCTTCAACCGAAGAGATTACAAGGGATAACACAGAGCCACCCCTACCTCCCGTGGTTAATGAAGATGAGTTGGAATTCGACCCCTTGGTCAACCAGCTTAAGAGCACTCAATCAAAATTCAGCATATGGCAACTATTGCACTTTTATCAGGTACATCACCGAGGATTGGTGCAAAAGTTGATGGAAATGGAGGCAGCATCGACTACTTCTGTAATTGAAATGTGCTCAACGATAGAGGAGGGAATTCCCTTGAAGAAAAATCCGGCCATCACATTTGACTGGTCAGACCTACTGCTAGAACAACAAAATCATAATAAGGCCCTATTCATCAAGGTTAATATTTTCGACAGGTCCATCCCTTATGTCATGGTAGATGATGGGTCGGCTCTGAATCTATGCCCGTTGAAGGTGCTGCCATACCTGGGTTTGAATGAAGGCATGTTAGAAAGGTCGAACACGGTTATCCGAGCCTATGATGATTCCAAGCGCGGAGTGGTAGGAACATTCGCCACATTTGTGATAGTAAATGGAGTCATATATGAAGTAAAGTTCACGATGCTGGACATACCAGTCTCTTACTCCCTGCTCTTAGGAAAGCCTTGGATCCATGCTCTTAGCGTTGTTCCCTCTACGCTACACCAGAAGATAAAACTGGTTTATCAAGGGAAACCAGTCACTATAGAGGCAGACGAGGAGTCTGTAATGGCGGTAGCAGTTTTCGCTGAACAAGGGATGGAAAGATTAAGGGTGGTGATGATTAGTCACGATGAAGAGAAGAAGAAAAAGAAGATTCCCATGGGGTACCATTATTTCTCTATGGGTTTAAAGAAGATTATGAAGAAACAAGGGTTCGTTCCTGGGAAAGGACTTGGAAAGTACCACCAAGGGGTGATGGAAGCCATTGATCCTCTTTTATTGACACCTAGAGTTGGATTGGGATTCACCCTTGAACACAAAATTTACAAGCATAAACGACCATCCTTCTGCAACATGGTCAGCATGTGCACCATTGAAGGGGAGCGGTAATACCTGGGGGAGAGCGAACCAATAATAGTAGGAGGAGAATCTACACCAGGATTCAAAATCTTCGGAGATGTCTTCGATTTCTCAAAGGAATGTATATTAGCTCCAATTATCAAGCATGTGGATGGCTTAGAAGAAGTCGATCTCCATGAAGAGGTTGACATGGAAGAAGGAGCGCCGATTACGGCTCCAAAAGAGGTAGTTGTAGTTACCCAGAATAAGGGAAAGGCCAAGATGTTTGTAGAAGATGAACTTGAACCTAAACCCATGGAAGATGAGGTGTAGGACGCCATCAAGGCCATCATCAAAGCCCTTGCAGTGCTGATGAAGAAGCAAGATGGAAGTGTGAAAGAACAGCTAGCAGTAGCCGTCATCACCAAAGTCACTACTATGGACAAGAAGGCCGTACCTGCTGAGTCCGCCCTCGAGGAGCCACCTCCTAAGACAAATTAAGACCCTCCGCATGTGGAGGAAAATGATGCTAGTAGTATAGTATCTAACATTTCAAACATTTTTTATGTTTATAATGCTGCCTATGAAGCAAATCAATCAATAGATCGAGACTTTGCTTACTTGTGTGATGTTTTGCCAGATGGCAGCATGCATTTTCATGATCATTCACATAATATCTTTAGCATAACTGATACATCATTAAATGAAATAAATTTAAGTATGGATGAATTACCTAAAATGGTGATGATTTCGAGTGACATAACTCTTGAAGAGGAACATAAGATAATAAACATACTTAGAAAACATGTGGTAGCGTTTACTTGGTCTTACAAAGACATGCCAGGGGTGGATAGGGAGATCACCGAGCATAGAATTCTGACTGATCCTCGGGTCAAACCTGTCAAACAAAAGTTGCGAAGATTACGAACCAAATGGGCTGAGAAGGTGAAAGTGGAAGTAGCCAAATAGATAGAGGCCAAGTTCTTAGAAGTGGTAGAATACCCTACCTGGCTCGCCAACATCGTGCCAGTTGCAAAGAAAGATGGCAAGGTCCGAGTCTGCGTGAATTTCAGGGATTTGAATAAAGCTTCACCAAAGGATGACTTCCCTCTTCCTCATATCGACGTCCTTGTTGACAACGCTGCTAGGGTCACAATGTACTCATTCATGGATGGCTTCTCAAGGTATAACTAGAACTTCATGGCTATCGAGGATAAGATCAAAACTACCTTCATCATTGAATAGGGGGTTTACTTCTACAAGGTCATGCCCTTTGGATTGAAAAATGCTGGGGCAACCTATCAAAGAGCTGCAACGGCCCTGCTACACGACTTAATCTACAAGGAAGTCAAAGTATACATAGATGATATACTAGTTAAATTCTGCACTTGGGAAGAGTATACAACGATCCTCGATAGGTTCCTTACCCGAATCGAGAAGTATAACTTACGTCTAAACCCGAAGAAGTGTGTATTTGAGGTCACCTCAGGAAAGCTATTGGGGCATATCATGAGTTAAAGGGGTATAGAAATGGATCCAGATAAGAGCCAAGCCATCAGGGAAATGCTTGTGCCAAAGACGGAGAAAGAAGTACGAGCATTCTTGGGATCCTTGCAGTATGTCAGTAGGTTCATTGCTCGCCTTACTACCATATGTGAGCCGATTTTTAAACTTCTGAGGAAGCAGCAACCAGTGGTGTGGAATGATCAATGCCAGATCGAGTTCAAAAGAATCAAACAATACTTGCTCAAACCACCTGTCTTACAACCTCCATTTCGAGGACACCCCCTCATTCTTTACTTAGCCATTGAAGAATCCTCTGTAGGGGCAATGCTAGTGCAAGAACATAATGACAAGAAGGAGCACGCAGTATATACTTAAGCAAGAGATTGCTAGAGTATGAGACCCACTACACGTTGGTAGAAAAGATTTGCGCTGCAATGGTATAGCTGACCAAGAAACTACGCCACTACTTCCAATCTTATCGGGTGTAGGCAGTGGCTAAGGTTGACCCCATGAAACATTTGAACCGATCTCCCACATTGGCAAGTAAACTTTCTCAGTGGTTTTTGCTCCTCACTGAATTCGACATCGAGTACATCACGAGGAAGGTCATCAAAGGATGAGCGGTTGCCGAATTCTTAGCCAACCAGGCGATGGACTCTAATTATGTGGAAAACTTGGAGTTCCCGAATGAACAATTGTCCTTAGTAGAAGAGGTCAAGAGGGAATGGACCATGTACTTCGATGGTGCCGTGAATCGTTAAGGGCGGGCCTAGGAGTAATTTTGATCACACCGCAGAATGAAGTCATCCCGTTATCAAAGCGTTTAGAGTTCACAAATAATGAGGCAGAGTATGAAGCTTATCTATTCAGCTTGGAAGCCCTGAGCAATGTAAAAGCCAAAGAAGTCTCTATCATCAAAGATTCAGCCTTGGTGATTCGGCAAGTAATCGATGATTGGGAGATCAAGGAAGATTCACTCCATCCAAATCTAGATGTAGTCTGGGTCACCTCTACCAAGTTCGAAAGATGTGTCTTTTGCCATGTGTTACGAGAAGATAATCAAATGGCAGACTCCTTAGCCACTCTAGCCTCCATGTGGGAAGGACCTTAGGCTTAACCCATCAAACAATTAATTCTACAATCATCCATGGAGCCCAATTATTGTCGAGTAGTGACAGTCGACGTAGATTCAGATTCCGGCTATTGGTACTTAGAAATCATCTGATTTTTTAGGGATGGGGTGTATCTTGACAATGCAATGGACTCAGATCGTACATCTCTTCATCGCTTAGCCATGCAATTCCAACTTCTTGATAATGACCTATTCCGACACACTCTGGAGGGATTATTGCTTTTTTACCTAAATGAGAAAGAGGCTCTGCTAGTAATCAAACAACTGCACGTGGGTGATTACGGGCCACACATGAACAGCTTAGCTCTGGTCACAGATTGCATTGTGGAAGTTAAGAAATGCCATGAATGCTAAATCTATGGCAACCTTAGCCATCTACCTCCCTCTGATCTCTATAACTTATCCACTCCTTGGCCATTCTCAGCATGGGGGATCGATATAATTGGAGAGATTCGTCCTTCCTCTAATAATAGGCACATATTAATTATAGTAGTAGTTGATTACTTCTCTAAGTGGGTGGAAGCTGAATCCTACTTCGGTATCACAGCTAAGAAAATGGCTAAGTTCATAGAAAAGCACATCTTCACTCGATTTGGGATCCCACATCACATCGGTTTAGATAATGGAGTCCAATTCCAAGGGGTAACAGCAGAGCTGATTAAGAAATACGGTATCGAGCATCATCGCTCTTCACCATATAGACCACAAGCTAATAGAGTAGTTGAAGTAGCTAACAAATCCATAAAGAAAATCCTAAGTAAGATGGTGACTACTTATCGAGATTGGGTAGATAAGCTACCTTTCACAGTTTGGGGTTACAGAACGAGCATTCAGACTCCCACAAATCAAACTCTGTTCTTACTAGTATAAAGAATGGAAGTAGTTTTGCCAGTGGAAACATAGGTAGGACCTTTGAGAATAGCCCTGGAAACCAAGTTAGGAGAGGCAGAATGGGTGAGAGCTAGATTCGAACAGCTTAGTATGATTGATGAGCATCGCCTCAAAGCCTTAGATTATCTGCAGATGTACTAGCAACAAATGGCCAGGGCGTATAACAACAAAGTCAAACACCAGAGGCTGCCCTTGAAGGTAGGAGACTTAGTGTTGAAGCAATTGAAGCCTTCAAATGTGGATGTTAGAGGGAAGTTCAAGCCAAATTGGGAAGGACCGTTAGTAGTAAAAAAGGTGCTGAGTAAAGGGGCAATCAAGATTATGGATATGGAAGGCAACGAGTTCATCAACCCCATCAATCAAGATGGACTTAAGCGCTACCACGTTTAGGAAAAGGGATAAAAACAGAACAAGAAAAAACAAAAAGATGTGTGTAAATAAGTTTGTCAGCTAACACTCTGTTGGTTGAGTAAAGAGTATAGCCCTTTTTTTCAAAAACTTAGGACAATGAGTGATAAATGAACTCAATAGTTATAATAAGCATTGTGATAGCTAGCTAATGACAAGAGTCAGGTCACTCGAAACATTTGTACTTCGATTTATTTCATCAATAAAGATATCATTTCTTGCTGAAAAGGTTTAATGTGTATGCTCATGTAAAAGCATGAATGCCAATGGTTGAAACGTCACAAGTAAACAATAAACATCTTACAATGCAATAGTTTGTACTTAGGAGAAAGAAAAGACAAACAAATCTGATAGAATTTTACCACATTGGTATACTCTATGAAAAAATCTATTAGTTTTATTCTTTAATAAAATAGCATTATTCATCTATTGTCGTAAGGACTCAACCTATTTTCCTCCCTTAATCACTCACGCGGTAAAAGAAAAACGACATCAAATTAATGTGGCAAAGTTTTACAAACCCCAATGTATCAGAGGTAAAGTAAAATGAAAGTACATCAAAAGCTACGCTAAAAAGGCCATATTGGCCAGCTACCTACAAGAAGTCTAATCACTAGTGGTCGAGCCATCTGACTCCTCCTCTTCTCAACCAAGAGACTCCTGGATCCTGCTCACATAATCAATATCATCCTCGAAAGCCTCAGGACGGAGAATGGATCCTCCAAATGCCTCTCCCCGAATACCGGAAGCCCTCATCCTCCTCAACTGCTTGGCGAAAACCCGATCCTCAAACTCAGTGTTCCTGACCCTGGCCATCGTTTTGCCCTTGCTTTTGTCATAGTCCTATGAGAGAGCCCTCTCCGTCCTCTAGATATGTTTCTATGCCAACACTAGCTGATCCCCTAGCTCCCGAGCTCTAGCCTCCGTAGTAGATTGAGCTTGGCGCTCAAGCACGAGCAAAACCTATCATTAAAAATCACATATCAAGTCATGCATACACAATCCATCACAATCACATCATGCATGGAGTATTATCACATAGGCAACCAGTGAAAACTGGAAAAGCAAAAGTGGATAGGCTTACCCCGACCATGCTATTTTGCGCAATGATTAAGTCCCTGGCTGACAAGTACTGGCACGCCATCCTCTTCGCCTCGTCTTGTTGAACTTGGCAAAGTGAAACGTCAACATAAAATGAAAAGAAGCATGGGAAGAAGGGATCTCACGTGAGTAGTGTCCTGGGGGATGAAGTATAAGATATGATGGCTGGTAGTAAGCTCCACGGGAGTAGTGTCCCCAACTAGAGAGAGGAGAGAGGAGAGAGAAGGCAACATCCATAGGCGTAGCTATACGGCCCTCCATGATACATGGGGGTGGCATGGAAGGGCCCTCTAACTGCCCGGCCTCAGTAAGAGCGTGCTTGCTACCACCTGTTTGCGAACACAAGAACTAAGTCAACGATTAATACAAAAAAGAAAACATGAAGAAAATGACACGTATGATCGAAAAGAAATTCATACGCCGGGAGTGCTGATAAGTGTATAATTACACTTATTGTCATTATAATTTTACACACTAAACACTATATTTTAAGTCATTTTTATACTTCATATAAAAGATTTCACGTGGAATGTAGTTGTTTTTTATGCAAATGCAGATATTAGGTAAATCTTGGGAGTAAAATGATCTAAAGTGGAATTCTATGAAAAAAGAGTGATAAAGGTGCAAAAATATGCTTAGAACTCAAAGATCTGGCTTAGGATCAAAGCTATCAAAGATCAGTGAAGTTGCAAGAAGAATTCTAAAGAAAATTCAATTCACAGTCGTGACAATCATTAGCGGTCGCGACTTATTCTTCTTCAGAATAGAAGTCTACCAATCAAAGATTCAAAGTCGCGATAAGTATATCACTGTAGCGACTTGGATGGTTTTCTGGTTTTATCTTTTTAACTACCAACCGCTAGATAAGCATGATCAACCGCCATCAACTACCAACGAAAAGAAACTTATCAGAAGTTAACCAATCATGAAAAGGTACCTATCCATTGTGGATTAAATCAAAGCTTCTCAACCAATCACAATGAAGAGATGCAATCTTTCACCAATGGACACAACTCTTCATTTGGATAGACATAACCCTTCGAACTCAATAAATAGGGCTCCAAACCTTACAAATTTCGTGCACCACCAGAGAGGAGAACATTAGAGTGAAACTATAGAGAAATATAGTGTGTCTATAGATAAAGAGTTCGCTACATTCATAAGTGTTAGCGAGAAAATGTTTAAGTGATTCGAATCCTTGTTTCGATCACTAGATTTCTCTATATTCTTGAGCGATTGCTGTATAAGTGTACTTGCAAATCACTTATCAATAAAAGTTTTCATTCTTCAATATTAGTTTGTTCGATATTCGCAAAAAATAGCATCCTAGCGGAGGTTCTGTATGGGCCGAGACCGAATTCAAAACAGATAGAAGAATTGCGGGAATTGACGACTCCTATTAAAGAGTCGATACGATTTGATCAACTTTAGCTTTCACTTGCATACCTTACAACTTTGCTTTGCTTTCTACTTATACTTTCTATTTCAAAGTTTATGATATGTCTAGTGTCATAATGCGTATTTCATGTAAAGTCTTTTATGTTAATCAAGTTATATGCGTTGGAGTTAATTTTAAGAGTAATTTCGGAGTTAACAATATCATGTATAATCATTGGATCTGTGATATAACGCTGTTTAGTGAGCTAACATTTTTGAAATGGTAACTTGCCAGATATGGCTATGTGAGACCGACCCGTACTAAGCATAGTATTGACGTTGTCCAGGTTGATATAATTATCTTAATTCGTTTGCGCTAGGTTTAGAAAAGTCATTTCATTTGTTGCTCTACGATGAATAATTGAACATCTGGGTATTTAGAACCGAGTCTGTTAGATTAGTTTAGTGAATCATAACATCTTTGTTGAACTTGCATGCTTTCTCTGCTATCCTTATTTCGTAGGGAAAATCTATATATTTAGGTTCTCTAATCTT
>CATIWQ010080091.1:0-11690 GCA_949673415.1 Euphorbia schlechtendalii | reverse complement strand
TGGAGTTGCTACCTGGATTAGCTCTTTCCAGGAATTAGAGTCCTGTGAGGCTTAACGTCTGGGGGATGACCCACCAAGACACAGAGATTCGGGTCCGGGATAAGTTGCTTATTTCTTAAGTGATCACATTATATTACATCTACAGAATACCGTATTTTCTTAGTTACGCATATTCGCGCTTAGGTCATTTTTTGAGTTTATATGCATGATTCACGTATTGCAAAATAATAACCCATTCACAAAGCGGAATAATAAACCATCCACAAAACAATAAGTAAATGCAGAAAATAAATGCAAAAAATAAAGATTACAAGGCTTCCAAAAATCGAGGGATGCAACCTCTTGCTAACCTATTAATTACATTTCCCAAAAAAACTGAAATTGCGATACCCGAAGGAAAATTAAAATCCTAAACATATATCTAATCCTAATTTACCTGCATCCACAAAGGTTAGCACAGGGGATAACACGTATGTTTGATTTTGAATTTGACAAGGCCCGTGTGGCCTAATTAAAACATCGATTATTAAAGTTGTTATTTTAATTAAAAAAATATTTTTATTTACACGTATGTTGATCAATTTTATTAGTGAAAATGATAGCGTGGCATAGTGGTGAGGACTGTTATCCGGGAATATATTTTATTCCCTTTGTGGGGGTATTCTAAAAAATAAAGAAAAGAAATAACGATGAAGAAGAGAATTACAACATTATTTACATAAAAAGAAATAAAAATATTCCTAGGTCCACAAATAAAGATCATAAAGAGATGAAGCAGAACATGATCATGGAATTCGCAGTTCTAGGAACTCAGAGACTTACCCTTACGGTATGAATCCACTTCGGCGTATTCGTTCGATCCCCGGGAGCATTCCTCATTCTTTTTTATTTAATTTTAGTTTAATGTGGAAAAATAAGTGTTTATTTATCCAAATGATAATCAGACTCGGGTTCTAAATTTAATTTAGAGCCGAGAATATCTGAGGATACTTTTAGAAATAGATGAAGAAAATTGATTTTAAAATGAAGAAGTTTGGGATCCAAAAGTGTTTTGGATCCAAGAAAAAGTTAGAAGAAAAGAAAGTATTTGTCTGTGTTTTTTTTATCTGAAAAAGAGAATTTTTCTTTGAATTTTCGAGCCCTGATTATCGAAAAAGGCCCGACTATTTATAAGAGAAATCCTGAAAATCCAAAAAAGGTAATTTTTTCCGGTGTAATGTTTTCCGGTGAGGGGTCTCACCGGAAAAAAGTTCGACGAGGCTCCTCGTCGCGTCTTTAGCGAGGCTTGCCTCGCCAAGGGCTTTGGCGAGGCTCCCTCACCAAGTTTGGCGAGGCATGCCCTCACTAACGAGTTTGGCGAGGCTTCCTTGCCATGTAGTTTGGCGAGGCTACCTCGCCAAAGTCCCTTTTTTGGCGAGGCCTACCTTCAGGCCTGGGATTCAGTCTCCCTTGGGTTTTCATTTTCGAATTTTTTATGTATTTTCGTATTTTTTAATTAATTTCTGAATGAAATTAAATAATTTAATTGAAAACATCCTTTTGAATTTAGAGACGAGGAGGATTCCCATTCGGATACATTAGGATACTCGAAAATTGTGTGATTCAAGGATATAATCCCGAAAAGCCATCATCATTGAATGCATGAGCTAGTACAAAATTCCATGCTCACACCCATCAAATATTCCGAGCCTCTCACCAATCTCAAAAGTCATCACCTCCTCACTAAACCTTTGTTCATTCTTGCTCGCTCTCAATATAATCCGGTTCATATTTGATATATTAAACCCCGAAAAACTGGCCCTATCATTGTTTCGATCGATCATTGGCTGAGAAAACGTACCAATCCCACTTCCCTTACCCCCATCATCGTTCACTTCCCGTGACTTCACCCATCAGCCCTTACTACAGTCCCCACTGACCGAGCCATTAAGTCAGCCCCATCTACTGCACCCACAAACCGAGATAGTCCCACACTTCCCAGTAACCCAATAGCAGCCATTCCCAAACACTCACCAACCCCGTCACAGCCTCCTCAACTCCACCAGCTACCCCGCTCCTTGATTTAGGCATTCCGCTACCCACAATCCTCGGGATACTTGCATCACGATGTTCACTTACAATCCTCAACTCTCCCCCACCCACAGCCTCCATTTCTTCACTACTTAAAGATACATTTTCCTCTGACTCACTCCCACCCGACACCAATGACTCCACGCTAGCTGAACTCGATGAGGTTCTATCACAATGGGAGCAACCCACTCCTTGCCTGAATTCCGCCACCACATCCACTCCCTTAGTTCCAACAGTAAGTTTAAACCTCTTCCCCATCATTCCAACATGAGCCGAAATAGGGTACGATACCATATCCAACCTATCAGGACAACTAAAGTCGTTGTCAATCGCAATAACCCTCCCAAAATTAGCTACCAATTTCCTAACTAACGGTTCACAAATCAACACTGATGGAATACCGATCAAATCAAGATTCATTAAACATTTTTAGGAAAAAAAATCATTCATCATGTACAATACTTCTGAAATAATATGTGCCAACACCCACCAATCTTCCTCCACAAACTCTTTCATTAACTCTATCGAGGTAAATCCTAAAACAACCCAATCAGCCCCCATAGGTGCCATAAACTCAACGTCAAAACCCCTCTCCCTTCCCATGCTATAAATATCACATACATGCGCAATGTTTCAAAGTTTTACCATGCACGCACGTGACTTCCAATCCGCAACCTCAACTATAAAGTTTCGATTCCACCGACCCTGTTACATTCATCATCATAGGTTCTGCCTCCCCCCACTTCCTGATATCAGCTGATCCCCCACTTTCAACCACCTTCTTACCCGCATCCTTGTCAACCACGTTTACGTAAGTTCTCTCGCCCCTCATATATGCTTTAAAAAACCTCTCAACTCTTGGCTTGGTCGTCGATTTCTCCCTTATAATCAGTTCCAAGTCATATCGCAGTTTTGAGTACCGTGCAATCGAAGCACGAAGCCTAACCACTCCAATTGCAATAGAATTCATTCTATATAAAGCCTTCTTAATCGAACTAGGCTCAGAAAGCGTAAAAAATCCAAAATTCAAATTCCTCAAGTTCCTCTTCCTCGCAACATAGACGTTCCCGAAGATACCAATCCGTTTGAATACACGCTTCATCACATCACTGTCATAACTATTGGGAAAATTTTCGAATTATAGTTTCGGTCATGTCCCCCTTATGCTTGGCGATCATCAATTTTTTCGTAAAAAGGTCTCCTAAGTGGCCTGATCGATCGATCCTTATTCCAATTCGAGAAATTCCGGCCAGAATATGCGTCTGAACGGAATAATCCTTGATTCTGGCTACGGCGGTTAGGGTTAACGTAAGGCAGCGACATATTTTTTAGCTAGGTTACGTGTTCTCGCATACTATTTTGGGAAAATATATAAACACATGTTTATAGATAAAAGTGTTACAGGATCTTGTAAGGTCCGTCCATGCTCGTTCATTTTGAGATGGATTTGAATAAATAATTCATAACATATGTCTAGCTAGACCAGAGTCCGTAAGAATCCAATTAATATATGGGTTGAACTTGATTTTAACATTAAAATTCAAGCTTGATACTGTAAATTAATGATAGATGACTATTATTCAAGTCAAAATTACAAATACTATCACTGGCATCCGTCTAAGTAATTTCATTGTGAAAGGAAATTGAAAATCAGCTAATTCACGCACATCCACAATGCCGTCTTCAATAAATGAATAGTCTCAATTCTCAAAGGCTGCTTTTGAACTTCTATTATGTTGTTAATTTTTAAAATAAAAATATTATGAATATAAGTATTTGTTATAATAAGAAAAATTATTTTATATAAAAATTATATCGTATGTCTGTGGGTAGGTTTTGGGAATTAATTAATTATAACGGTTTGGCATGAGCCCGGTTCTTATAATATATAAGTTGGGTTGGGTTTGGATCACTCATTTTTTAACTAGACCTGGTTCGAACCTAGTCCCGTGGAACGGGGTTCCACGCGCTAACTTACTGACTGATGTTGGTCCCAACGCTCCTCGTCCTTATGGTCTGAAGGTTCCTGTGAAATAGCAAACATCGCTATGGGGGACTAGCTGTGTGACCGGCGTAGCCTCTCCGATGCTTAAGTTAGATCGGATTTAAGAGAGGAGGCAGGGAGTTTTTGTGAATTTTGAATACGTACCTTTGCGTGGTGATCCAAAGGGTCTTTTTACAATACTCCATGAACGTCTCATGGTTCGTCCAATCATGCGAATCAACCAGAGTTCTAACTTGAGTGAATCTTTATCTTATTGATAAGATAAAGTTTATCTGAAATGGGAGTTCCAATTATTGAGGTCTCTTAATGGACTTAGAGACTCGATTGGACTCTGTGTTCCCGAGGCGTCGGGTTTGGTCCAGGCGGACAAGCCAACTCAGCTTGGTGATCGCCTGGACGTTTCTCTGAGATGGGGGTATATCTGGTATTCCAACCTTGGGGCGGACTTAGTCCGCCTGGATGATCACCGAGTCTTTACTCTCGGGGCGGATGAAATCCGCCTTGATAGGCAAGAACATTCCTAGCCTTGTTGTAATTTCTTTCTTCGATCTAATCGGATTTACTCTGCCTGGGGGTTTCGCATGGCCTGTACGCGTCTGTCATTATTTTACCTTGTTAACAGAAATCCCCCCATCAGTGTGAGAGCTTCTTTAGGAGCTTAGGTTTGGGGACCCGCCTGACCCAGGCGGATTTATCAACATGTGTAAATCTAGGGCTTACGTGTCTTGAGCACTAAAATGAAAAGTTCACATCTTTTCCAATTTTGAATGTGAGGCATGTAACACGCCACGCGTAACGCAAGGGGAAAGTATCCCTTCATTTGTCATTTCATCTTCTATATAAGGGTTTCATTTTCTCCTTTCCCCATTTCTGCAACCTCTCTTCTTCTCTGGCGATTTTTGTGTTCTTCTTCATCAGGCTCCGTCAACCATCTTTCCCTTCCTCAATCTTCTCTGATCAAAGTATATCTTTCATACAAGTAAGTTCTCCTCCTTCTTCTATTCCGCTTTTACCATTGATTCACTGTTTGCTTCTTTTTCTGCAAACAACGTTACCATGTTAGCTCTTCACTTTGTTCATCTGCTGCTATTTTAACTTGTGGTATGTTTAGACGTTAATTTCATTTTTGTTTGCCTCCTACTGCCTTGATCCATTGGTTGAGAAAAGAGAATTTTGTGTTTTGTGTCTCATTTTTCCCAGAATATGTATATATCTGTTTTTCCATAATTATTTATTCTTGCGTAGAACACTTGCTAGATCTGAAATGTATATTCAACCGATATGAATGTTGTTTGTTTGCTTTCGCTGCTAGTTAGATCCAAAATACCAGCGTAGGTTATTTGAATGATGTTTATACTATCTCGAGCTAATTTAGGATTCTTTAGGATATCTTTTAACTAACTAGGATTTTTAATAGGTGGCGATGTCTGATTCCGCCTCGTCCACTAGTAGCCAACTAAGTAGAGATATAGCTGAAATGAACTCCAAGTACTTCAAGCCTTTGAACGTAGATTATACTGATTATGTCTCAACCTCTAGGGAACCCCCATTGACAGAGGCCATGTCTAAGCCTGGTGAGAATCAAGTGTCAGGCAGTGAGTCCGCTTCGTCTTCCCAATCTTCTTCTGCATCGACCTGGGCCAAGATAGACGAAGAGATGGGTTTGTTTCCACCCGCGCCGCCTCGAAGTGTTGGAGTCTCGTTTCGCACAAGAAGGATGAAAAGAAGAGTGGCTCACCCTATGAGGCGGCATGTAGCTACTCGCCCTTTCTTTCCAGCACCCTTTTCTTGATTCCTTGACCAAGCGTTTTATTTGTGATTTCCGTCTGGCTATTAGTTTGAGGGTGAGCCACTGAGCTGAAGTGGGTCTTAATCTTTAATTCTTTGTAGAAATCTTGGAACTTGCTGGATGTGAATTGAGTACCATTGTCTGATATGATTCGGTGTGATACTCCTAATCGCATAATGATGTTCTTTTTGATAAAATCCAGGACTCGTTTTGGAGTGATACTACTAAGGGCAGCCGCTTCGACCCATTTGGTGAAGTGGTCAATGGCTACAAGGATCCATTTTCTTTGTCTACTTGCTTCAGGAAGAGGTCCCGCAATGTCAATTCCCCATGTTGCGAAGGGCCAGGCGGTCAGTAAGGGGCGTTGTATTGCATGCGGGATGTGAGATTTTTAAGCATGGACTTGACATTGATGGTAAGATTTGACGTACATCTCCGCGTCCAAGTTCATAGACTCCCAATAAAAGCTGGCGAGGCTAGCTCTTCTAACTAATGTTGCCGTCGCTTGGTGGGAGCCACAGTCTCCTTCATGAAGTTCTTGTAGTATTTTTGCTCCTTCATGAGTTGTAACGCATTTTTTGCAAGAGTCTGAATATGATTTTCTATAAAGCTCCCCATTTAGCAAAGAGAACTGCATGGCTTTCCTTATAGTTTTGGTAGCCTCAATCTTATCCTCTGGCAGTTTGTTTGCGACTAGGTAATTATAGATGGCCTTCATCCACCCAAGATCTCGCTGCTCAATTAATAAGCTCACCTCCACTTCATTGTTCGGGTGGGTGATTACCTCGCGTTTCCATTCTTCTTTGCTTGAAGCCACCTTGGCTAACTCATCAGCTCGCTCGTTTTCTTTCCTGGGAATATGCTCAACTTTCTAGACTACTCCTTTTGACTCCAGTGTCTCTATAAGATGTCTTACCTTTGAGAGATACTTTGCCATTTCTATGTCTTTTGTTTTAAAGTTTCGATTAATCTGGTTTGCGACTAGCCTTGAGTCACTTTTGAGCAATAATCGATCTGGTGCTATCTCTCGTGCTAGCTCTAGCCCTTTGATAACTTCCTCGTATTCTACCGCATTATTGGTTGCGGTGAATGCTAACTTTGCCACGTAGGAAAATCTGATTTTTTCAGGGCCTCGGATATACACTCTGACTCCGGCTCCTTCGTGAGAGGACGCACCATTTACCAGGATTTCCCATTCTTCAGTTTTGATTTCTTTGGGGGGCTCTAGCCCCATGAATTCAACCACAAAGTTCGCCAGAACTTGAGCCTTCATGGCACTTCTGCTTTCAAATCTTATGTCATACTCACCCAATCGGATAGCCCACTCGGCTAATCTCCCGGATATCTCTGGCCATTGGAAGACCTTCTTTAGCGGAAAGTTGGTCCTCACCGTAATTGTGTGGGCTTGGAAGTACGGTCTCAGCCGTGTGGAGGCCGAGATCAATGCCAGGCTAGTTTTTTGATCCGAGGATATCTGAGCTTGGCATTTCTCAGTACTTTGCTAGTGTAGTAAATTGGAAATTGGTCTTGCCCTTCCTCTCGAATCAAAACAGTTCCTACCGCCTCATCGGTGGTGGCTAGGTACATGTATAATACATCATCAGACTGGGGTGTGCTGAGGAGTGGCGACGTTCCTAGAAATTTCTTCAGCTCTTCAAAGGCCTCTTGGCAGGGTTGATCCCATTTGAAGTCTTTATCCTTCTTCATCACCTTGTAGAAAGGCATGCATCTCTTGGTAGAAAAAGATATAAATCTCCCTAGAGCATTGATTCTGCCATTCAATTTTTGGATCTCGTTTAGGGTTCGAGGCAGTTCCATTTTCAGAATTACCTCAATCTTCTCTGGTTTGGCCTCTATCCCTCGTTGGGAAATCATAAATCCTAGAAATTTACCGCCTCTTACTCCAAATATGCATTTTTCTGGATTGAGTTTCAGACGATACTCTTGTAGCACTTTGAATACCCTTCGGATGTTTTTTGCATGCTCTGCCTCACTCCTTCTTTTTATTATCATATCATCCACATAAACCTCCACTGATTTTCCTATCTCGTCTCGGAACATTTCATTGATCAACCTTTGATATGTGGCTCCCGCATTTTTCAAGCCAAAGGGCATGACTATGTAATAGTAAGTGCCTTCGTGAGTTATGAAAGATGTTTTTTTCATCAACGGGGTGCATGGGTATTTGGTTATACCCACACTTGGCATCTAACAACGAGTAGACTGCATAGCCTGCTGTTGCGTCGGCCAATTGATCCATGCTGGGCAATGGGTAAGCGTATTTTAGAGTGGATCTGTTCACATCAGTGAAGTCTACGCACATTCTGTAGGCTCCGCTTGGTTTTTTCACCAGTACGACATTGGACAGCCAGCTTGGGTATTGGACATCTCTGATGTGCTCCGCTTTTAAGAGTTTTCCTACCTCTTCTTCAATGGCCCTCTACCTTTCAAGAGTGTGCTTTCTTTTCTTTTGGACTATCGGCTCGGCATTTAGGTTTAAGTTCAGCCTGTGCTGCATGACCTCAGGTTTGACCCCCACAAGATCTTCTGATGACCATGAAAAGACATGTTGTTGGTTTATGAGGGCACAAATTATATCTTCCTTTGCATCATTGTAAAGGTTCCTTCCAATTTTTAACGATCGGTCTGGGCCAACCTTGAGTTCTTTTAGCTCCTCCACCGCCTCAATTTTCTCTGGCCGGTCTACCTCCATCTCCTCTTCCACCAGGAGTGATTCTCTATGTAATGAGGCCAGGTATGCCTCCTGCACCACTTGAGGGTTGCCTATTATCACCGCAGTTCCTTTCGTGGTTGGTATGTGAAATACCAAGTCCATTGGGGAGATGAGCATGCGAGTTTCAGTTTGGAAATGTCTTCCCAATATAACATTGAACCCCACTGAGATATCCACGATGGTAAACTCTACTTTCCCGCGAAACTTATGTTTGAGGCTCCCCACTTCTACTTCCAACGTAATTTCACCTAACGATTGTATGGGTTGGCCATTAATCCCAATGAGCGACGAGCATCCGGCTCGAATCTTGGACTAATGCACTCCCAACTTTTCCATAACACTTTTGATGATAATATTCACTGAGCTGCCTATGTCCAAGAGGATTCTTCTTACTGTGAAGTTCTCCATAATTTCTTGTATGACTATAGGATCGGCGTGCTGCTTTTCACCAAAGAGTTTTGCCTAAACAGCTTCAAGATTTTCACCTCGTTTTCTACATTATTCTTCTTTCTAGACGAACCTCTAGCTTTCTTTTGAGGCGATTCGAATTCTGGTCCGCCTGCAATTACCATTATTATTCCTTTTATCTCACTGAGCTTTCTATTCGAGTCTTCTTCCCTCTCATCTTCACTTCCCTCCTTTCTTTCATGTCTCCTGGTGATTCCTTTCATAAACTGGCTGAACTTACCAACCTTGATCAGTTCATGTACTATGTCCGCCAACGATCGGCAATCATCCATGTGGTGTCATTTAGCTCTGTGATAGTCACAATACTTGTTCAAATCGTGCCCCAAGGTGACTCCATCTGGGATTTTAGGAAAGCGAATGTTTTTCTTCTCTGGGGTCTTTTTAATAGCCACTAGTATCTGGCTCAAAGATGCATTCAGCCTGGTGCGGTCTTCTTCTCGATCAACATATTCGCCTCTACTGGATTCGCCTCATCCTTTTCACCTTCTATCATCAAATCTTGATCTATCCTCCCTCTTTGCTTCTCTGCCCCAACCTTCTTTTCTTCGATTGAAATTTATTTCATCAGCTGGGATCAAGTCCTTGGCCATGCCAAGCATTTGTTGCAAGCTTTTGGGATGTCTAGTAAGGATCGCATTCCTCAAGTCTCTACTACACGTTCCCTTTAGGATTGCCTCTTTGGCGGTGCTGAAATCTAAGTCCCATACTTCAAGGCAGGCTTCATTGAAGCGGTTGTAATAGTCACGAAGACTCTCTTCTGGTCCTTGCATAATTTCGTGCAAACTCCTTGTTACCAACCCGGCTGGGGCGGAACCTAAACAATGCTTGCAGAATGTGTCGCTAAGCTTGTCCCAGCTTTCTATGGAGTTAGGAGGTAGGGAGGTGAACCATCGGGCCGCAGGTCCGCCTAGTGTGGCCGAGAAGTATCGACATATATATGCTTCTGTGGCCCCCGCCATTTCCATTCGATTTTTGAAGTCAACAGCGTGATAATTGGGATCGTCTTTTCCCATGTACTTGTCAAAAGTAGGTATGTAGACAAGTCTGGGCAAGGTTTGATCGAGGATGTTTTTCTTGAATGGTGAAAAGTTAGTCCTCGACATTGCCTTCTGGTATGGGACAGCCATTTTTGCAAAAACCTTCTTGGATTTCTTTTCAAATTTCGGCTCATCCTCCTCTTCACTTTCTGGTTCAACGGCCCGTTTTAGGTTTCTGGCTTTCAGGATTGGTTCAGGCTACTTGCCTGTTCCTAACCCTTGTATGGCGGCCAACATTAGCCCCAATGTCTCCAGGCGGAATCTAACCATCCTTCATTGCTAAAACTAACCCCTGGAGTAACGATAGCTGTGTTGATTGCCCGATTGAGTTCGGTTCCATGGGCTGAGTGGTTATGATGTCCGAGGTCACTGAGAGTGTGGTGGAAGCGATCTGCGGATTTGTGTGAGGGATGACGGGTGTGATAGGTGGCTGGTCGATATTATATAGGTGGGGTGGCATAAGCCCTTGTGATGTGCTGTCAAAGTCGTCAATGAGATTTCAAGGCGGCACCGTATTTCTCCTAGATATGATCAAACAAGCCTTGCTCAGATCTCCGTACATTACGCCGGAAGAGATGTATGCCTCGATAACTGACTTCCGATACGCCTCCATTTCTTCTGGAGTGATTTTGTATTTTTACTGCAATTGGAAGAGTGGGTTGTCTCCTCCCGTGGTTCAGTCACCTTGGGGGCGTTCGCCAGCCTTGAGCGGTGGCGCTCCCGTGATGCTTATCCCTGTGGTTGGGAGATGGTTGTTTGTACCGTCGTTAGCCATCTGAGATTAACTAGGAACTAGAATTATCTGATTATCAATATGTTCGTGTGAACTGAGATTCTCGCCTGAGCAAGTAAATTCAGTCCACGATCACTGCACCAATGTTAACTTAGCCTGGAACGGGGTTCCAAGCGCTAACTTACTGACTGAAGTTGGTCCCAACGCTCCTCATCCTCATGGTCTGAAGGTTGCTGCGAAATAGCAAACGTCGCTCTGGGGGACTAGCCGTGTGACCCGCGTAGCCTCTCCGATGCTTAAGTTAGATCGGATTTAAGAGAGGAGGCATGGAGTTTTTGTAAATTTTTAATAGGTACCTTTGCGTGGTGACCCAAAGGGTCTTTTTATAATACTCCATGAACGTATCCTGGTTGGTCCAATCATGCGAATCAATCAGAGTTCTAACTTAAGTGAATCTTTATCTTGTTGAAAAGATAAAGTTTATCTGAAATGGGAGTTCCAATTATTGAGGTCTCTTAATGGACTTAGAGACTCAATTGGACTCTGTGTTCCCGAGGCGTCGAATTCTGTCCAGGCGGACAAGCCGACTTAGCTTGGTGATTGCCTGGACGTTTCTCAGAGATGGGAGCATATATGGTATTCCAACCTTGGGGCGAATTTAGTCTGCTTGGATGATAACCGAGTCTTTACTCTCGGGGCGGATAAAATCCGCCTTGATAGGCAGGAACATTCCTAGCCTTGTCGTAATTTCTTTCTTCGATCTAGGCGGATTTACTCCGCCTGGAGGTCTCGAATGACCTGTAGGAATCTGTCATTATTTTGTGTCTGTCATTATTTTACCTTGTTAACAATAT
>CATIWQ010080070.1:0-23041 GCA_949673415.1 Euphorbia schlechtendalii | reverse complement strand
TATATATATATATATATATATATATATATATATATATATATATATATATATATATATATATATATATATATATATATATATATATATATATATATTCTCTAATTACACTGAAAAGTATCCTATTCAGTTTATAAATTATGGAAAAGAAATACACAGTAATATTAATAGTAGTATTTAAAGATAACTTGGAGGAACACGAGGCAACGACCAACCAACCATAAAAATATTATTGTGTATGGGAATGCCTTGGATTGGATTGGATAGTAGAGGAGACCTTGAATTTTCATAAATTAGTAATTTAACTTCTAAAAATTTACTAAATTATTTAAAGTAACTTGAATTAGTTTGTTGTTGAGTGTGAAAGATGGCATTTTATTTAAACTAAAAGCTCAAACTTTTAGGCAAAGAAAAATTGGGATATAGTAAATGTTTAGATGAGTAACAGAGTAAGAGTTGTGAACATTACAAATTTCATGGATATTTGCTTGAGAAACTTTTAAAAATGAATGGATTGTTAAAATTGATGATTTTATCGAATGAGCGTAGAAGTGAGGTTATGCTCATTTAATACAAAAGTAATTGGTTTGTGTTAAAGTCTAATTAACATCACTTATATATCTTTGTTATTTCTAGTATATGATAACTCAATTACTTATTAAATTCTGTCATGTATACCGGTAATTAAGTATTATACATGAGAATATATTTGCATATAAAGCTATATGTATATTTTTTTCAACTAATGTATATACTTAGAAAAAACATATTGCAATTCCACATTATAATTTTTGGCACATTTAGAAAATTATAATATGAGCACTACATAATATACTTTATTTGCATAATTATTAATTGTGAAAGAAAACAAAAGTAGGAGGTAATAAAAAGCAATTATCATTATTATGTTGGTCCAAATACGTAAACAAAATTGAACGAAGAAAGTTGAATAGAATTAGTAAAAGGTTGATATTCTATATAAAAAAAAAGCACCCAATAAACAAAGTACACGTAACACGTTGCTTGAAATCTATGGTATACATTAATTTTGATTGGCTTTAACAATTAGAATTAACACAACAATATTGTTTTTAATGGTCGGCTGGTACTTCATCCTATTATCTTTTTCTTCTCAACTTCAACATCATGCTTTTGACACTATTTTGTAAACAATATTACATTAATTTGAATATATATACATATACATATTTAGCCTATTTCCAAAATCAGCTATGTTTAAAGTATATAACAGGAAATGTTATGGTATCATTAGTTGTAATGAAACTCTATATGTAGGGTATATTTCTGGTTTTAACCAGTTGTAGTTTTATGACAGTTTCTTGAAAAGGAGATTTACCTAATTGGTGCAAAGAATTTGTAAAAATAAGGTAACACTAAACAAGTTGGAACAAAATGAATACAACTCGAAATTGATTAAACTAAGAACAAATACAAAATGATAATAAATTTTTTTAAGGAATTTTAGGTAATTTGAAAGTTTTGTAACACTACCATTTATTCTTATTTATTTTTTATTATGAACTGTTAATTCAGTAGTAGAACAAATACACTACTGTCAAATTAAATTACATCAAAACTAGAACGCTAGACTAAGAGCTACAAGCATCATCCAAGAAAAATGTAAGGCGTCATTTATAGAGGCCTTGATCAGGATTTAAAGAAATCTGAAGAAAATATAAGAATTATATGAAAAATAACCCAATGTAAGTGGAAAATTTCATCAAGAAAAACAAATAAGCAGTGAACAGCTTCTAAAAGCAGCAAATTATGTAGCAGATACGAACATCAGCAGTTTGACCTCATAACTGCAAAAGGTGTTATTTTTGAAATTGTACCATACACCGTTTCAACAATGGTTTACTTCCTATTCGTTTACTACAACAGATATATATGAACGTCAACAAACAAGCACTTACTTCTAAGTATTTAAGAGAGAAGGAATGTGGTCACTGCGGGGTTGTCTGTTGGTGACTGGAAAAAAATCCTCTGTCTCCAACCCTGTTCCCCATTCAAAAATTGTCAAATGTCATTTTGTATGAAATAAAAATTGAAAAAACAGGAGAGAGAAATTAATAACTATTAAAATATAATATAATATGACACTTGGCAGTATTTTGAATGAGGAACAGGGTTGGGGACAGAGGATTTTTTTCCATTGGTGACTAATGTATAAAACAACTCGATAACTAGAAAATGTCACATTCATAATTTAATTTCATGAAATTAAAATACAAAATAATTTTAATAATATCTGTAAAAAGGTATAAAACAGTTAGCCGAGCTAATAAATTTTCTTTGTTAATATTACATCAAATTATTGAAATGAAAATGAAAAATATATTAATAACACTTACATCAGTGTATTTGTATATACATGTACAATCCAGTATATGTATTATTTAAAGTTGTAATGGTACAATTAAGATGCAGAGAAAACATTTTTCCTTTTTAAAATAATAGCAAAGCAAAAGAAAAAAACTAAATTATGAAATAAAATACTTATATCTAAATAAATTTTTAGATAAATTTGTGAATTTACTTTTGACGTAAGCTACTAAATCAAAAGAGTCCTAACTTTAAAACAAATAACAGCTATAAAATTCATTATATTGTCAAGTAAGAAAAAGAAGTTCATAAAGATGAAGAAAGAAAGTTGAAACAGATGATACAAATCAAAATGACCATATATACAAATCTAAATGCCAAGTAACTTGATAATGGCCATATATTATTGAGAATTGAAATAATTTATCACCATCGTAAAACAACTACTAGTATGATAATTAGTCACATTGGAGTAACTGTAGTGGCAATGACTAATTGTAAACTATCAATTACTTTAATAACAAATAAAAAGATAAATTAGTAATTTGTTTCGATAAGTCAGATTTGAGTTTTGATACTAAAATCAAGCCCAACTCATACATTAATCGGGCTTGCACGACTACTGGTTAGGCCGAGCTTCCATAATAATTTACTTGTCTAATTCTATCCCATGAAGACCGGACATAGACGGGGTTCAGAGCTTGCGGGATTGTCCCTAGATCTAGGAGTATAGACAAAAATTTGACAATCTACTCATAATCTACATAATCGTTTCTTGAAATGGAGTTCCCTGTATATAGGGATCCCTGTTCAGAGGATTGTATTACTACCTCCATTCCTATAGAGCATAATCTATTTCAATAATAATTTTGACACATATGCAATAATAGACAATTAAATAAAAATTGGCTCTACATCAGCTCTTCTATTTTATCTTTATTATATGACGTAGCACAATAAATGTTGAATATTGTTTATCTGATATTTTACATTTAGTCAATCAAATGATATATCAACTCATCAAATTAATTAATATTTTAATATTGAACATTAAAATACTTTATTTAGTTTGTAATTAAGTTTATTTTATATTTAATTTTACATTTCTAAATGAAATAAATAATCTAGTGTGTCTATAATTTTCAAAGATATTGTTTATTTTTAAAACAATTAACATGTTATCAATATGAGTATTTATTCCACAAATCACATACTCCTAAAATCCACTATCTACTAAAGATGCTCTTTTGCATGTTCTTTTATGATTTTCACAAAAATCAATAAAAAAATTTATTACACTATTAAAATGACATGTCTTTTGCTTTATTATACTAAATTTTTTTTTCTTAATAAACGACTTGTATAATTCAATCAATTTTATAATCTCTCTCATAAATAATTCACAGATAAGTTAGTAAAATAATGTAGTGAAAATCTAAAATGACAAAAAAAAAACAAGACTAAAAAATTAAAAAAAACTTACATACAGAAATGGAGGTGTGTGTATATATGTGTGTATATATGTGTGTGTATATAATTCATTTTCAGCTTTTTATAATTTTAGTAACTCTAATGATAATGAAATACAATAATTTTTAAGAAAATCTGAATTTGAGGAACGAAAAATGGAAAATACAAAGTGAATTTTATATTTTGTATAATTTGAGCTTGAGAAATAGAATATCATATGGTTGAAATTTGCAATCAGTGTTCATTTCCTTTTACCTTTTTCATTTCGAAAATTTATTCTCACAAATTTAACCAATGCGTACTTTGCTATAATTTCTTCTAATTAATCACATAGGAAGTAGAACCAATACATATCGTCTTCTCTTTTAATAATTGATTAAAAAAATCTATAATACAATCATATTCTGAGTATTACATTCACAAAGTGAGTGAATGATCAGGTTTCGAATCCTGATACCAGCAATTGTTTCAAAAATAGGTTCATTGATAATACTCACCTCGTCAAAGTATTATTATTATTATTATTATTATTATTATTATTAATGACCTTCTATTTTGGTTTATTGACCTGAAATTATAGGTTTCGGATCAAATATCATTTTTCTCAATTTTCTACAAATACCTTTAAACTAGTGCCTTCATCATCAAAGCTATTATTTGCCAGTGTTGTTATTTATTAGTAATTATTAAAAAAAGTTACGTAGTGTACAATTCCACTGAAATGAAAATGGTCATCCCCGCCAGTTGAGAAATTTAATAAATGGGTCCATAAAACCACTATGTGATTAAGGAAGTAGTGGGCAAAAGGACGTTTCTTTCTCCTTTCCTACCTACACTTCATAAATTATGGAATTCGAAGGTGGCTACAAAACTATATCCACTGTTATTGTATGCACAAAATTTGCTCATTAGGTAAAATTAAAAATGCGTTAAAATTTGCTCAACAATACTTGTACACATGGACAGATGTTGGAAACTTGGAATCTCTTGTTAAGAAATCCAGTCAACATGAAAGTAATTAAGTCCCTAAAATCAGGGATCAAACATAGGGAAATCAACATAAATGTAATGAACAAATTACACTCAATACAAACAGTATTTTCCTATCTAATTCTAAGTGTCATCAATCAAACATGGTACCAGAGCAGAGTTTCTGACCCTCTTGGATTCAGAAAAATTTCATCATCGTCCACATACAATCCTGAAAAAGCCGGAAAAACCAAACACCAAAGCCAAAAATATCAGAAAAATCCAACACCACAAATATACCAAAAGATATTGCAACACAAATTGCCAACCTGCTCAAATTTGGGTTTGGAAATCACCAACAGAATGAAGTCAGTAGCCTTTCAATAGACTTCAAATAAAATAGTGAGAATTACCCCCTATGGGCATGTCTCATAAAGAAGCGATCGGAGGCAGAGGTAAAGGAAATCACTTAACCAACAAACCACCTGAAGAAACAGACCCAACATTTTCCAAATGGGAACAATCGGATCAAGTTTTATTCACGTGAATAATACAAAATATTGAGCCATCATTGATAAACAATGTTGCTCAATATCCAACCGCAAAGATGTTGTGGGATGGATTAGCTATCACATACGGGAGTGGAGGGGATTCATTCCAGATTTATGAACTTCACAGAAGGGCCAGTACACTGCGACAAGGCAGTGAGTCTATTGAAGGACCATGGAACAAATTACAGAGCATATGGATGAGTATTGACAGAAAGTCACCAAATCCTATGAAAGAACCCGAAGACATAGCGAAATACAACCAAATCATAGCCGAACAAAGACTATTTCAGTTTTTTTACGGCAACAGATGAATAACATGAAGCAGCAAAACGGGACATACTCAAACAAGATCCATTGCCATCAGTGGAGCAGCCTACGCTTTTCTAAGGCAAGAAATTGCAAGACTATATTTTTAAAGCCAAAACAGATGGAGATTTCACATCACCAGGAGAAATCGGAACCGGTTTAACCACTAAATCGGGAGGCAATAGAGGCCATTTTAAAACTGGAAAGGGACACCGCTTAGAGTCCACTAAAGGGCAGTGGAGGTCATCATCGCAGAATCGCTCAAAATCCGCTGAATCACAGTGGAAATCATCATCGCGGGAAGACAAATCGAAGCTAACCATTGTAAACAGAGCAAAGATATCAGGGAAGGCTGCATCAAATTGATAGGCTATCCACCATGGTGGAAGGACCATAAGACGGGCAAGGCTCAGATTTCAATAAAAGATGGCGCCAGAGACGCAACGCTGTCGTCAATGAAAAGGCCACCAGGAGCAACGGTGGAAGTCGGGCGACATAAACAACAATGATGGAGGAGGAAATCACAGCGCTGCAGACAACAGTGAGGGAAATAGTAGAGGAGAAATGAGCAGCGATATAGAAAAGGGGTTGAAGAGAAGAGGGGAACTCAGTCCTTTTTAAGGATTGAAATAAACCTAAGCCCGCCTACAAACCCTAACCCGTCAAATCCAAAACCAAATCCCTCTTATAACCTAAGCCCAACACTTAACTTAAGCCCAATCCCAATCTCTCAAAGCCTACACACTAAATACCCAGAATTTAGACAACCTAACCCACTCACCACTACGCAAGCCCAAAACCCATAAGGCCCACCTAAATACAAAAATTCCCAAGCCCACTTAATAACCCAGCCAAACCCAATTGGCATTACAAAGTCACAAGCCCAAACGATAGCCCACAATACCAAATCATGTCCAAACACCAAATGGATATTAGATTGCGGGGCCACAAACACTATGACCCATGATCCATCCGACCTTATTGAACCAAAATTTTCCACCCCGAACCCATATCGAAATTGCAAACGGGGGTCTAGCTGAAGTTAAAGGGGAGGGATCCATTTCTATCTCACCAAATATCACCCTCAAACACTGCCTTTATGTTCCCTCTTTGTCTTGCAAGCTCTTATCTTTGAGTCATTTAACTCAAGAACGCAACTGTGTCGTTCTAATATATCCTCATTTTTACCTTTTGCAGGACATTCATACGAAGGAGATCATTGGGTGTGGTACTGAGCTTGGAGGCCTGTACTATGTTGATGAAGTAACTCATCAACGAACTGCCCTACTCTCACAACAGACCCCTCAGACCCAACTTTGGCTATGGCACCGACGCTTAGGTCATCCATCTCTTAGCCACCTTCGTTTATTATTTCCCTCTACATTTTCAAATAAAACCACAAGTTTAACCTGTGAAACTTGTATCTTGGCAAAAAGCCATCAAAGTACTTTTGTCTCCAATAATACTAGAGTAAAAGACATGTTTTCATTAATACATTCTGATGTTTGGGGTCCAGCACCATCATCAAATGGGTTGTGATACTTTGTATTATTTATTGATGATTACTCTAGGATGACTTGGGTATATTTTCTGAAACACAAATACGAGGTATATGTTAAATTTATTCAATTCTTCCATATGGTTGAAACCCAGTTTAAGAAACAAATCCAAATACTTCGATAAGATATTGGGGGGGGGGAATATGTAAACCATGACATGCGAACTTTTTTCCAAACCAAAAGCCTAATCCACCAAACAACCTGCCCAAACACACCCCTATATAAAAATATCTTGTAATCATATAAAAATATCACCTCTATCTCGGTGTAATATTAACCTATGATTTCTTGTTACATGCGCTCAAGCACACCTCTATAGTGTAATAGCTTAAGTTTTGATGTCCAAAACCAACATTTGGGAGGATTTTGTTCTCCGGGAGGGATTCCGTTTACCTGCAAAACAATGCTTGATCGGGAGACTAGCGTTTGCACTCCGACGATCAAATTAATTTCACGAATAATTAGGGAGAGAGTAACAAGAGAGAGTATTGGAAACTAAATACCTGATGTGGGAGATTTTGACGGTTTATATAAGATTTTGATGTACATTTGATGGAGCGGGACCCGCCTGCCAATCTTGTTTGTTTGTCACCTGGTATGAGAGGCGCATAGCCAATTTATGGCATGCCGTACCAATTCACTCTGATGAAGATTCCCTAGTGATTTGACACGATCGAGGCCTAGGGACAGTGTCAATGACGTGGCGTCCTCTCTTCTTAATCAGTATATGGTCCCAACTCTCTTTTGGGCTTTTTGTACCACTCACTGTTTATGTCAGTCTTGGCATGCCCAAGGCCTATGACTTACCAAGCAACGTGGCCTTTCTTCCTTCAAGCATCTGAGGCGATTTCTTTGGAGGGCTTGGTCCAGGTAACAGGTCTGATGCTTGACTCCGATTACTTATACTCGCCTTTTATCAAGTTTTTTTTATGTAGATAGTTATTATTAAATTAAAATATCCGATTATGGAATTATTTTGTTTTTGCACACAAATGACAATTGGAATTAATGGGGATTGACATCAAATATTGCTTTGAGGCCCCTCAAATAATTGAATGGTTTTGTGGATGAGCCATAAAAGATTATTGGACTCTCCATTTCAAGTTGTTAATTAAAAATTTGTGACACAATCGTATGTATACCATAAATAACATTTGTAATTTTAAATATATACAATCCATGAAGAAACAATAGTTTAAATATTTGTACAAATAAAACAAAAAAAAAAAGTTTAAATATTGCATTATCACTCCCAATATGTAGGGAAATAAATATTAGAATAAACGAATAAAGATTCCATTTGCTTAGCATGTAACCAAAAATCTCTGATTTTCAACTCTGATCTGGCCATTAAATTTCTGATCAACTTAAGCTTTATAATTATGAATAAATGCATGGATGATGGGCAAATGCGTCTTTTTTGGAATCTATCTGGTAAAGTTCATTTGCCCATTTGATATTTGTGGATGTATGTTACATGTTTTTTGTTCCTTTTCTTTTGCAATACTCCCTCATTCCAATGTAACGGACGCTTTAGTTTAATGAAAAACTTCTAATAAATTGTCATTTTATATTTTTTATGTATAATATAAGTTTTTTTCCTAATAATACTTCTATTAATTATAAACATCTTTTTAATTAGATAGAAAAGGAAATCAATCAAATCATTAAGTCAAAGAATTGAATTTGAAATTGAAAGAATTAAGGATAAAATAATACTTAATCATGCTAACTAATATTTTCTTAATTATTGTGTTTTAGTGTAAAACATCCGATATAAAGGAATGGAGGTAATAATATATTGTCTTTGATCATTTCAGTACATATTATAGTAGTTCGTTAATAAAGATCTTACGACAATTTGTTCAAAAAAAAGAATAATTTGCATAATACAGTAAATATAGGGCATGATTGTGTAGTACATGGATTAAAATGTGAACAAATTATATGAGAAATTGGTGATTTGAGTAACATGTGAAAACCCTATAATTTATGGCCCAAAAAAAGTTCCTTCTGCCATAGTTGATGCGTATCCTTAACTGTACCTCGTGCTGATGAGCTATTATTAGGTAGTTGCAACTTGGGATTAGCATCTGTTAATTCCTTCATATTAGCTGTTTAATCAAGTGGCATTTTAATTTAATAGATGCTTAATTTTTATTGCTAAAGTGAAATAAAGCCATATTTACTTTAGGTAGATTCAGAAAAAAAGGACAGAATGTGCAAATATCTGGACCAACCTTGTAACAATCACAACCACCGTTACAGTTGGTATAGAATTATTATCATTATAATTATTATGCAGGAGTAGTAGGTAGGTCCAGTTACTTAGGGGTACGGACTACAAGAGAATTTTTTATCTTGGTCTATTATCATATTTAGTTACATAATTTTAGTTAATCATGATTCATGTTAACTAATTTCATTTGTTTTATATATGCAACTGATATGTATGAATATGTATCAATGTTCTCAATAGGGTTAGGCGACAGCAAGGCCCGAGGTGAGGAATAATAGAGATTTATGCGGGTTTATATTTTTCAAATTATGAATATTTATTAATGCATAAAAATAATCAATTCAACTAAATTTGTTCAATACTCTGAAATCTTATCTAGATCCGCCTAACCACGCCTAAATCAATCAACTATTTAGTATGAATATATATCAATGTTTTCAATTTATAAATATAGGTGAGGAATATATATCAATGTTTAGTATAAATTTGTATGAATAGATATCAATGTTTTCAATAGGATTAGGCGAGCAAGGCCCGCCGAGATCTAGGTGAGGAATAATCGGGATTTTGGCAGATTTATATATTCAAATTATCAATATTTATTAATAAATCAAAATAATCAATTCAACTAAAATTGTTTAGCATTATGAAATCTTGCCTCGGTCCACCTAACCCCGCCTAAATCGGTCAACTGTTTAGTACCACCCAACTGCATGAAATTGCAACAACATTATGAAAATCCTGCCAAACCGATTCTTAAAACACAATATGTATGTGTGTGTTTACATACATACATACATACACAGAGAGAGTTGTAGCTGCAAGTGAACACATTTAGTGTAACTATACGAGTTGATGAACACTTTCAATTGCGGCTTTATATTTTGAAGATAACGATCATTCTTAATTTATAGTTGTTGTATGAACAGGGTGGGGTGAAGACCAATTCGGATGAGTCTGTTCATGACGGGTGACTTCAGGACCTCGTCAAGTGGTTCAATTAGGGATGGATTGGCGTGTGGCTGGGTGGGTTTGCTCGCAACATTGGCTCTTGAGTTGAGCTTTGGGGTGTTTTGGATGAGTTGAATTTAGTTTGGGAAAAGGACTATATGAGGGCGGTGGTTGAAGTGGATAGTAAGTTTGTTGTGTACCGTATTCGGAAGGAAGGGGTGAGGTATAACTCTTACGCTAATATGGTTCAAGCTATTCATGATCTATTGCACAACGATTGGGTGGTTAAATTCAAGCATGTTAATCGGAATGCCAACAAATGTGCGGATAGTCTCTCCTTCTTGCTGCTCACTACCTTTCAAATTATGATCCCAAGAGATTTCATGTGTTTCATTCCCTAGGCTGCGTCTATTGTTTCATTTCTTTCTCTTCCAGTCAAAAATTGAACGTATGATATTGAAGATATCGTGTCGTGTATAATAAATTATTTTACATACATGGAAAGTAGTAAAGAATTTCACTAAAATATTTTACATTTTGATGACATAAAACTTTTATCTTTCTCGTTTAGGTTCTGTCCAAATAATTACAAAAAAATTTATAAATTTTTACCTTATGAAATTAATTTTTATTAGTAAACATATGAATTCATTGCTCAATTGTTAGTTAAAGCAACATGTAATATTTTTGTTTCTGAATTTTCTTCTTTAACACTAATATAATATATAGTATATAAAATATCGAAAAAAAAAGAAAGAGGAAAGGAGTAACAATTGTCGGCGTGGAGCAAAAACATGTATAAAAAGGGGACCAATTCCTCCAGTATTCATTCCCAAACTTTTTGGTTCTTCAAACAGAGTTATCATCTGATAGCAGACTACTCAACAACCCATTTTTTTATCAACTCTCTTTAATTCACCAAATAACCAAACTTCCAATTATGGATCGTCAACAGCTTCCCGTCAAATCAAGATTCCGGCGTATCTGCGTTTTCTGCGGCAGCAGCCCCGGCAAGAACCCAAGCTACCAGCTTTCCGCTATTCAACTCGCCCACCAACTGGTCTTAATCTTAATTCATCTGTTATTTTTCTTAATTCTCTGCTTAATTATGATTATTGAACAATTAGTGTAATCAATTACAAGGTTGAAAGAAACATTGACTTGGTTTATGGAGGTGGAAGCATTGGTCTTATGGGTCTTGTTTCTCAGGCAGTTTATGACGGTGGCCGCCACGTTTTGGGGTAACTAAACATAACACGATTTGTATAACACACAAATTCGACGAATTTAAGTTGTTCTGATTTTTGGGGTTTTTTTTTTTGGTTGCAGAGTGATACCAAAGACTCTTATGCCAAGAGAGGTAATCAAATCAATAGTTAAAGAATTAATCCAAGTTAATTAGCGTTAATTATATGAATTTAATAGATTAATTTTTTTTGTATTAGTTGACTGGAGAGACGGTGGGAGAAGTAAGAGCAGTATCAGGTATGCATCAGAGAAAGGCGGAAATGGCGAAACAAGCTGATGCCTTTATTGCATTACCAGGTAACTGATAGCTTAAATTAATTTAGTAATTAAAGAGTTTTAATCATGGGTTTTGTCAGAACAAGTTGTAATTGAATGTACGGACGATCAAAACAGTTGAACTAACGAGTAAGTACTACTTTTGATTGATTCATTCATTCGTCTGACAGGTGGTTATGGAACCTTGGAAGAACTTCTTGAAGTCATCACATGGGCTCAACTTGGAATCCATGAAAAACCGGTATTTAATTTTTTTTATTTTATTCTCATAAGTAATCCAACAAATACTCCTATTAATTAGACATTTAACTTTCATTTTAAGTAATAGTTTAAGCATATCAAAGTGAGATTATAGGAATTGCTAAATTTGGACCACACTCGGAGACAAAAAGAAAATTACTTCAAATGAACTACTTGATTTTTTTGCTTATAAAGGAGGAGCCATTTTCACCTATTATATCATTTACTCTTTTATTTGAGACTCAATATCTACTTCGCCTTGTTTTTTTAAAAATTTACGGTGCTCTTTGCATTTAGTAAAAATGCATCCGTCATTTTTTAAAGGTGTGTGATAATTTTTTACTTACTATGTAAGATGAACGTCGTGGCTTGATGAATTTTTGTTTGTTTATTTACTATAATGAAAATGGTTGGGGGTTTTTAACCATGTTAAGGATGTTAAGGCTCTTAATAAGACATTCCAAACAAATTGAATGAGTAAATTAGTCAACTGGGAACATTAATTAATTACTTTTCGTGTTATGTTTAGAAAGTAACTAATGTATTTCATATTTTTCGTCGAAAAGTATATACATAATAATTTTTTATTAAAAAAAATCTAAAATTATGTGAAGTGACCTTACGTATTTATAAATCAAACGAGACATAATTCAGCACATGAGATTTAAATTTCGACAATGAGACGCTAAATATAGAGTTGTTAATTAAAATGGGTCATAATGCTCCAATACATTTTATATCACATACATTAGACTCAACTTATGTGGCTGATGTAAAAAACGGTTTGTTAAGTAGGTAATGTAGCATTGATAATGTCATGTTAAACTATAGTTGAAGTTACGTATAAAAACAGAATATATTTATTAATTTTATGGGATAATAAGGAAGATGAACAATTACAGGTAGGGTTGTTGAATGTGGATGGGTATTACAACTCACTGTTGTCATTCATAGACAAAGCAGTAGAAGAAGGTTTCATTACTCCAGCTGCCCGTCACATTATTGTCTCTGCCCCAACTGCCCTTGAACTCATGTCCAAACTCGAGGTACTTTACTTCTATAGTTCTACTGCTTCCCCTTACCTTATCCTATCCGAAAATTTCTAATTATTATTGTCATTGTCCCCTACCCACTCTTTATTCTTTTCTATTTTTTCTTCTTTCTCATTATTATTCACTCCATATATCTCACTTTTCATTTACTTGCCCACTCATTAAATTTTTCTGAATGATGTTTCGGGTCCTTGGTATATAAAGTCTAAGCCTGTTAGTCAATATTTTTTAATTCAATATATCACTTTTTATTGCAAATTAGTACATGGATATATTTTTTAAATTATTTTAATTATATATAGATTTATTTAAGAAATTTGACAATGAACAGGAATACGAGCCAAGGCACTCAGGGGTGGCTCCAAAGCTAAGTTGGGAGATGGAGCAACAATTGGGTTACACTATCAAATCAGATATTGCTCGTTGACTTTATCACTTGGAGTTCCTAAATAATATTTTTATTAAATATTTGGTGAATTGATTACAACTATTTAGTGATTATTTTATTTTTTAGCTAATTTTCTAATATATTAAATGGTCGCAGCCACGGTTATTTTAGTCAGCTGTAGCTAATGCTCTTTGATTTTTCTCTCAGAAAAAAATGGCATTTTATCTATTTGTATTAGTAATTAAATAGATTCTGACCTCGATCAATGAACTAAGCACGTCAGTTTATTGTTGGTTGTTCATGATTATTTGTAATGTAATGTAATGTTTATTGGTTATTTTAAATTGATGAATGTTGTCTCATATTGGTTCTATCTATGCAAAACATAACGAATTACTATGTTTTTTTTTATTTTATACATATAGGAATATATAATCGAAATATAATTATTATTAATATTATTTCTGCTACCGCAGTATGCATATAAATTGTATCATGTCTATATTATGGTTACAAAAATAACATATAATGATATTATTATGTTATTAAATTTGTGCTAAGAAATTAATTTTTGCTTTGGTGAATCATGTTAGCTTAGAAAAATAGTCTCCAAAAGCAAATAGATTCGATACTGATCATTTCCTGTGAACTTGTCCAAAAATTTTCTGTCTAATTGAACTGAAAGTGTGTTTATTTTATCCTATATACTTAAAACAACCAACTTTCTGTTGTACTAGAAAAAATTCTCCTCGCGCTTAATACAAGCAACTCAATTTCTCCAATGTACATTAACTAGTTTGGTTGAGGCAAAATCTGGTCGTTTTTGCCAAGTGCACTTGATGAATCAGGGAATAAACCGGAGGAACCTTAAGCCTAAAGGGAGTGGAAACTTTTGACCCAAATGAAGGGTAAATGATAAATAAGACCAAGGTATAGAGGAGAGTTGTCCTTATAGTACGAAGAAGGTGCCAAACAATTGAAAAGAGAGAAGAGAAAATAGCGAATTGGAGATGGGACCTTTATGCAATTAGTGGAGTCGTGTGCATAAAGTTATGGCTGCGAGAGAAATGGCTTCTTCTTCTTTCTTTGTCTTCTTTTATTTTGCAATTTATTACTTGGTCTACTCCTTTCTGTCCACACGTGACTCTGTCATGGCTTTTTCTTTTCTATTGAAAAATAACTTAAGGTAAGAATGATATCTCCTCTTTATCGTCCATAAATTCAAAATCATAGGTTAATACAATAAGAGTCATTCTTTTACGGTTAAACCCACAGTTCCGGTTAAGAAATGATGATTAAGCATGAATTTATTCTTCAATATGGAAAAATATTCATATTACAATAAAAAAAAATATGGCACATGACTACATCAAACTTGTACATATGTCAACTAAACATGTTTTTTTCTCTTTAAGACTAATTTAATTTAACAAAAGATATCAAAATGTGGACTAAAATGATACATAAAATTCATGTTTCTATTCAATTGTGAAATGTGATTATGTAGATAATTATCAAAGCATTTACTTTATATCAAAGCATCCAAATATTGTATTGCAATAATAATGAGCGTTTGAGTGTGATGATAGATATTAATTTTTTTTGGTTGGTGGAGTCAATTCAGAAATAGACTAGACAATTGTGGTTGTAAAGCAATGGGTAATGTTTCGCTTGGCTTCTTTCTATATTTGGCTAAGCATGATAATAAATTTCACAATTATATTGTTTCAGTATTTGCATTGTGGTGTCAGTCTTTTGAAAAAGTTTACACTTTCTACTTTCTTTAATGATCAATAATATCTACCCCTCACCTCACCTTTCATCTTTATGAGCGTCATTGCAGACAATTCAGTTCAGTTTATTCATTCAGGTCCGAAGAGACCTTAGAGGTTATGTAATTCAACAAACCACTTTTGACTCGTATACTCTCTCTTTCTTGTTGATAAAAGAATACTCTCTTTTTAGTTTATTCTCAAGAGGAATGAAAAACAGAAAAGTAAAAATGGTGAATTTTGTGCTAAATGTAAACTCATGTGTATTAAAGTCTCGGTCTGTATTGAGAGAACCACAAACTAAGAACTGAATCTTTGCCTTTTCATTTGAAGGCTATGGAGAGAGCCAAGTCAATTGCTCTTTTCTGATTCTCGGATAAGGAATTTGATTCTTATTCCTTTCTTGCTCGTAATACTCGATCGCTAATTATAATTCCAATGATCCAGTCCTAAAAGCGAGAAAATACAGCGCCAAGAATAACAATGTGGTGAAAATTAATTATCAGGTTGGAAATGGAAAGAGGTAGATGAATCACACAACAGGACCAAAGAACAAATTCATTGACCTCACAAATATGATGAACAATGCCATTTCGAATGGTTTGAAGAGTAAAACAAACAAAAACGTAACTGCAAACAAGCAAGTAAACCTCAAAGCTACAGAATAATACACATAAACAATACTATTTCTAGCTACATATATATATATATACTCTAACAGCAAAGCAAGACTTTAGGTGAAGGATTGAAGTGCAGAAGAAGTAGTGACCAGACTTGACAAGAGGCCAACAATAAGGGCACCGTTATATGTGCTTGGTTCACCTTGCATTGAGTTGTTTCTCGAATCAACATACGATTCATTCAAGAACGGCCCGCCTACAAGTGCTCCAAATGCCACGTTGGGATTGGGGTCCTCTGCCTCTAGCCATTTCCACCCGTCTTTGCACCCAGTCGCTGCATTGGCTGGGATCGACGCTCCCCTGTGGTGCACATATTGTGGGTACTTATCGCCGTACCCAACAAGATAGCTCATCTTCATAGGATTGTTCCCCAATACGTAATCAGCCTAAACAAAAAATGTGCTCGTCAGGTTTTAAAGGTGTGGGATAGTTCCAAGTTGAATATGACTGACTGGTTTTACCTGGGATTTGGCGAACTTCCGAAGGTCGGATGGTTTGAATGATTTTCCACTACATGTTATCGATGCAGTTCTTGTTGTAAGCATGTAGTCGCTGTACAGAGAAGCTAGAAATGCAGCAGCAACTGGATGTTGTAGCGCATTCCATTCGCTGACCCATATGAGCCCATCTGAAACCAAGAAAGAGGCCTTTAAATTGAGGAGATGGTAAGAATTTCACAGGGAATATAAGCAATGTAATCTTCCTAGCATTATTTGAATTTTACAGGGCAAATAAGCAATGCAATCTAAAAAGCAGGTTTTGTTTTACTATATAAGCAATTGCACTGTTTAATATAAAAACTGGTTACTGAAACATGAAAATTATTTAAAAACTAAAATCTTCTGCCTCAACAAGTTCATCTCACAAAAATTGCTCACATGTTGAATTCTGCAAGTGCTACCTGTTCTTTCTGCCTTACTGCCTAACAATATTATTTAACTTTTAGGACTACTTATACATGCATTTCAAACTGCATTTGAACTCATCAATTATGTTTAAGTTGGTATTAGTGGCAACACTGCTTCTATCCGATCCCTTTTAACTGGTATAATTTTCTTCAATTTGGATTGAAATAGTCCCAGTCCTATGTGGTGTTTATGAATGCTATGTAAAGACAAGCCTCAAAAACAAATCTAATTATGCATCCTAGAGTAATATAAAGGAAGATCATTACTCTCAGTTCTGCTGCTCGTGGCTGATGGAGAATCCTCAAGAAGGCCACACATCACAGATACAGCTGTTTTCCGATACTTTCCTAGGCCTGAGTTTGAGGTGTCTTTCTCATTAAAGAAAGATAATCTGGCCAACAAAACCTGCACTAAAATTCAATAGTCTCCTGAGATTCAGTATTAGAATTTACTAAGATATCATGATCAGAGTTCAACAATAAATATTTGACTGGACAGTAGACAAAACTCTACTGACGTGAAATTAAAATTTCCAGAAATATAATACAGTCTGGAAAAAAATGAGTCCAAGGGCTAGTGTAAAATGGTCCATTCAGTCATACATTAAGAACCCTTATGAGAATTTCTAAAGCAAACTTGTTCAAACCTTTCCCACTTGAAATAAAACTTTTTGTTGCTTCAACATCTCTGAAAGTGTGTCCTACTGTTTTTTAAGGATGGGTTTTATCTATCAGTACCAGGGTCTTATATATTTTAAGTTAAAAGAGATACAGAACTTTCGGCGACATGCATTGACAATGCATTTAGGTTCAAGAAATGTAACAGAGAATACAAAGAAAACTGAAATGCTATGAAACATGTGCAAACATATGATCAGAAGAATGCAGGGATCATGTTTACAGTTCACATGAAAGTATACTGAGGCTCTGTTCTTTTCAACTTATTCAACAGCTCATTCAGTTCAGTTCAGTTTCAGTTTAAGTTTCAGTTAGTTTGAGCTTCAGTTTATATATTATTGTAAATATTATTAAAGTAATTATAAAGATATATTATTAGAATGAGAAAATAAAACAAAAATAATAATCATAAATAAAATAAATAGTAAGTAATAAAAATTATTTAAGAATATTATTAATAATATGTTAAAATTTGATTATTTATTATCGTTCATAACAGATTACTTTGTTTATTAACAAATAAATAGACAAAATAATTAATTTATAAAGTATTAAAAAGCATACCTATTACAATACAATTGAGAAATATTATAATCTTATAATTCACGGTTAGATTAATTTTTCTAATTCAATCTACGTTCATATTGTCATTTTCACTATCTTAATCGACATGTTGGATATTGCTTTGGTTCATCTCTCAAATTTGTTGTACAATAGAATTCGCACTACTAACAATATAATTGAGAAATGTTACAGTATTATAATTCATGGTTAGGTTAATTTTTCTAATTCAATCTTCGTCTATGTCGTCATTTTCACTATTCCCATCGACATATTAGCTATTTCTTTAGTTCATCTCCCAAGTTTGTTGTACACTAGAATTTCGCACTACTAACTTAATTACCTTTTTCATTTTGTAGTATTTTTAATTAAACTACATTTGTCCCAAAATAATATTACAAAGTGTGGTTTTTGTTAATACTAAAAAAGTTAAAGATCCAACAAAATATCATAATAAAATAAATGAAACAAAAATATAATATTATATAGTTAAAAGATAATGTTGTTATTATTGATATAAATAATTATTATTCAATTAAGTTTCAGTATTTTCAGTTTCAGAATAATAAGTTTCAGTTCAGTTTCAATTCAGTTTCAGTTCAGTTCAGTATCATTCAGTTCAGTTCAGTTTCAGTTGAAAATAATAGAGCCTGAAGCCAACACCAAACTTGACATTGAAAGAGATCCTCTAGATACAGAAAACATTATGATAAAAAAAATCCACTTCAGAGGTAAATGTTCATTTACGGTTAATCATGCTTGCATAAATTTCGAACAGAAAATCCAATGCAAAAAATTCAATTTCGGGAAAAATGAAAAACATGCCTGTGTTCCAGCTAGCTTATTGTCCCAGCTAAACCATGTTGGACTTCCCCAGTTTGCAAAGTCTTTTCCATTGTCACCAGTCACGAACTGAAGGTAAGTTTGGTCCCCTGTAGCATGGTACAACCAACATGCTGCCCACAAGAGTTCATCTCCATAACCAGTTGAATTGTAAAAATTCTGGACTTCAGGGATGCTCTCACTATAAAGGCCTCTATTTTCATCAGCAAAACTAAATAACTTTTTAGCATGCTGAAGAAGAGTGTTGGAGTATGTGGGATTGCTCTTCTTAAACACCAGTGAAGCAGAAGCCATAGCTGCGGCAGTTTCAGCAGCGACATCAGTACCAGGAGCAGATGCATTCACCTGAATAACTGGTCTCTTCTCAGTCATGTCTTCAGGCCTGTCCCAACAACCATGGTCTGTCTTAGGATCACCAACCTGTCCCAAGCGAAAAAAGAACTCAACATTCACTTGCTCCATATATTATATTAACCAGATTTTACAATTCACCAACAAACTAGACTATGATTCTATCTCATACCTCAACGCATTTGCAGTTTTAAGATTGATAACACTTTCAAGAAAGTTAACAAAATTTGAAATATACTGGAGAGATGGTAACCTGAACAATAAGCACGTTATCTGAGAGATGAGCAGCAACAAGGTAATCAGTAATCCACTTCAGCGAATCTTTAGCGGGTTCTAACTGATTAACTGCATCCATTTGATCTCCATATTCAAGTATGGTCCAAGACAATACTGTAGCAGTAAAAGCCATTGGAAAACCGAATTTCATATGGTCTCCAGCATCATACATTCCTTTTGAGAGGTCCACTCTCGCTTCACTCCCATCTTTAAGACCTGAATCGCCTCTCCAACTTATTTGGTTTTTCTCCAACTTACCAGCTGCATTAAATGAATAAGCATTTCAGTTTTCAATCAACGATATGAAAGAACAGCATCCAAATTACAAATAATGGAATGAGATAAAAAGCAAAATGAGCTGAAGAAATTACATTTTTGCACGTCGAAGAATTTTATAGCAATCTTAAGAGCGTCACTGTACTTCGCCTCAATTGCGCCAGGAGGCCCGGGAACGGGAGCGGCCTCATCGGAATGATGATCAGTTTTCTTTTTGATTGTAAAAACGACGGCAGCAATAACCACTGCCAATACAATAGCTACAATAAACCAACCGCAACAACCCTTGGATCTCGATTTCTCTCCCATTTCGACCAATGCGAGCTTAATTCACCACAGGATCAGTCAAAACCCTATAAATACGAATTCTGTTTGTCTACAAATCCAGATCTATTGTACATACAAGAAAAAAATCAAGGAAAAACCGATTCTCAGATTAAAGATGCCCTCAATAAGCTGGCATTGAGCAACGCGCAAGAGATTTTTGGCAAAATGAGAGGAATAGGTGAAATCGATTAACAAATAGCAGCTAGTATTCGTGTGAAGCTAAAGAAGGCAGGCTCCATGAATGCAGCTGTAAATACTTATTGAGGAATAGTTTGAGCTGTATCTGGTGGCTGAATAATCAAATTTTTGTCAGTTATCTGTTGGTTAGTTCAAGCACCGACAAGATGGCTCCCGCTGTAAAAAGAAACGGGTTTCGTTTCGTTTTTAACTTTCCCGTTCTTGCTAAGTTCTATGCGTTCTGTATTTGAAATTACAGTTATGTTATCTGTGTTGGAGATTGTATGGGGGCGAGACCTGCGGACGGTGATGACTGGTGAGATGAGTGAGGAGCTGCGGTAGCCGTTGATCGGGAGCGAGTTAGGCTGATATGAACCGTTAGACTATTCACCGACAGATGTGAGCGATGATGACCGTTGATCTTCGTAGAACTTGTGATGGACGACTGTGGATACAGCTTGAATATGACGTTAAGTTAGTAGCATGATGTCTATGGTTCCAAATTTACGACTTGTGACTTATAATTTAAAAGTATTTTTTTAACCTTTAAGGAGTTTAGAAATAAGTAATTAAGTGTTTCTGTAAAATGATTTTTAAGTCATTAAAAGTGTTTCTCAAAATTGAATTTTAAGTTACTTTTAAGTTGTTGAATATTAAAAATACTATAAAGTATATGTTTTATAAAAGGGTATTTGGTTTTGAATATAATATGGGGGTAATATTGTAATTTGTTTGGTCAAAAAGTAGATTTGAAAAAAAGTCACTTTTTTAAAGTTTGTACTATCTACTTCTTACTTTTTATTTAAAAGTATCCTTTTTAAGTTGAAAAAAGTTTAGAGAAACACTAAACTAACTAATTTTTAATTTAAAATTCTACTTTTAAGTAAGTTTGAGTAACTTTTAAGTTTAGAGAAACACCCCCATAATTATAAGATTTCTAACTTATGATTAAATATATCAGTATTTTTATGTGTTTAATGCATCTGCACCCCTGAATTTGTCCAAAAATGATTGATGTTACTCTAAATTTTGAAATATGACAGATAGTCTCCATATACTTGTCTGAAACACGTTACTTCACCCCCTTGTAAAAATATCGATTTCAAGAACAAAAAGATGAAAATGACGGGTTAAGAATCGATACAATATTATGATTAATTGAAGAAAATATTTAGAATAAAGATGAAATTTTGAAGAAGATGAATAACATGTATTAAGAATTTTGAATTGTAAGAATTAAAATGCTAGGGATTTTTTTTATCCATTTTCTATTCCACCAGCATACTTCACACGCGTATATTTTGATGATCATCCAAGTAGTAAGCCAGGTTAGCAAAATGGGTAAAGTGACACGTTTTAAACTAGTACATGGGGGCTATCTATAACATTTCAAAGTTCAGGGTGACAATAGCCCTTTTTATACAAATTTAGGCAGGGTGTAAATGCATTGAGCCTAAAAATTATTTATATTTTCTAGTATTTTATCTTTATCATGTGATAACCTTCCTACGTCTTATTTTATATGTTTTTCTATCAATTGTAAACATAACTAGTATTTGTTGATATATGTACTTTTATTTTGTTAGTAATATGAGTTCTGTAATCATAGAAAGTATTTTTTATAACCTTTAAGTTGCACGAGATAAAATAACAATAAAAAATCTTTTAGAGTATTTTTAATCCCTAACATTTTAAGATATAATACATAAGACTAATTTTTTATAACATATATTATGTTACGAGATTCAATACAAAAATTGATATACAAAATGCAAGGAGGTTACAGTGTTATAAAGATAAAATACAGAGGGATGTATAAATAATTTTTCAAAATACATGAAGGTACCAGTATATTTATTCAAAATATAAGAAATTCATATTTATTTACCCTTGATAATAATCGTTGTTATACTCATTTGTAGCTACACTATTTCTGCTAAATTATCATTTTCAACTCATTTAACGCGTGGTTAGAGAGAAAAAAAATATAGTTTGATGCATAAAATTTTTTGAGTTTGTAAAGTCAAGGAAATAGTGATGTTTGGAGGGGTAGAGGACTCTAATACAAATGTTTATGGTTTATTGTACGATAATATTTACATGATTTATTGGTTACGATGAAACAATTTTGACGTATATAATTAATAATGACGTGATTGTGGTGAAGTTTTCACGTCAACATCAAGAGTTTGACGTTCAAACTAAAAGTCCATCTTAATTAAGGTAATTGCCATTTGGAAATATTATTTGAAAGGAGCTAAATAGGTAATGATGGTCATTTTTTGTTAGTTTATAGGTATTATTGGTTCATATTTAATTGTATCAAAATTTTAGTTTGTTGGGTGGAGAGTAAGGATGGTAACGGGTCGGATCCGGGTCGGGTCTGGTTTGGATCAGGCCCGGATCCGTTTTCATGTATTGGACCCGGATCCGGCGGGTCCACAATTTCCGGATCCGGATCCGGATCCGACGGATCCCACGGATCCGGGTCCAAAACGGGTCCATGTAATTAACATCAAATTCTTAGTTTCAGCTTCCATTTTTGTACATTTCACCTTATTTTAAATATTTTACATGCTCATTTAATTATGTTCATGCAAT
>CATIWQ010080055.1:0-25895 GCA_949673415.1 Euphorbia schlechtendalii | reverse complement strand
TTATACCTTTTATATAACTTTTTAAGTAACCTACTTTTTAATAATCAATATTGTTATAATACATTTCATGTACATTAAGGTTCATGGTTTAGGGCATAAGGTTCATGATAACTTTCTTATACGTGTCTTATACTTTTTTTTTATGATATATAACTTTTTAAATATTTTATAACTTTTACAACTATAAAAAACTATAGTCGCATATTTAATACTTTTAGTTACTATCGAGACTTATAACTATAATATTTTATGTTTCAAGTTTTGTCACAACAGTAATAAATTTTTCTACTTACAAACTTTTTATGTTGGCACACTAATTGTATTTGTGTCATATCTAAAATTTTATTATGATATATTGAAGTATTTTTTATTTCAAGTTAAACTTATTGTCACAAAACTAATAAAATATTTGTAACATCTATTTTATATTGTCACACATAGTTTTTTTTATGACAATAATTTATTGTCACATATTGAATATTTTTAATGACTGTCATTAGTTGTAACTAACATATTTTTTGTTTCAATTTAAAATTAATGTCACAATAATAATAATTTTTTTGTAACAAGCTTTTATGTTACCACCATAATGGTTTTTGTGACAACAACAGGTTGTAACTAACATATTTTTTGTTTCAAATAAAATTTATTGTCACAAAATAATTTAATTTTTGTAGCAAGCTTTTTTTGTTGTCACCAAAATATGTTTTGTGACAACAAACTTTTATTGTCACATTTTCTAAATTATCGGTTACAACTTATGTTGTCATAAAAAACTATCAGTTACAATTATAAAATATTGTCACAAAACATCTATTATATGTGATAATTTTCCAACAAAAACTCAACAAAACAAATTTTTGTGACAACAAAATTTTTATTGTAACAAACAATAGTTTTTTGTGACAACAATTTTAGTGACGGTTAAATTGTTGTCACAAATAACTCGATTTCTTGTTGTGGAATTAAAAATATTTTGAATCAAAGACACAAATGCATTAAAAAATGCGGAACAAATCAAGTACCATTAATAAAAAATTCCAATCCATAGTATCAAAGGCCTTCTTGATGTCAATCTTCATTTCCATGCTACCTCCATGACACTTGTTAATAAGCATATTAACTCCTACAGATTCTATCTCAATGCTATCATGAACGTTGCATCCTCGAATGATGCCATATTGATTTTTTATGACAATACGGCTGGCAATATCACCCAAACAACAAGACAAAATTTTTCTGATTATTTTGAACACGAAGTTCGACATTCCAATCGGCCAAAAGTCCTCAACCCTTACCGCCCCCTCAACCTTAGATAAAGGGCAATGACACTCGAATTCACACCCGACAACATTAGACACGTTTCAAAAAGTTGATAAATAACCTTACAAATGTCAACCCTTACCACCAACCAATATTTTTGAAAGAATATTCCCACGTAGCCATCCGGCCCCTGAGCACTTTGTCCATCCATTTCGAAAACCATTTGCTTAATAAATTCCGTCGAAGGCCGTCCAACTAAACCATCACTCTCCACATCCATAACAAACCTTGGAATAACCGACGTAATCAAATTCTTGTCCACCACAACACTAGCATCCCTACGAAAAAGCGTTTCATAGTATTTTGAAAGAATATTCCCATGTAGACATCCGGCCCCTGAGCACTTTGTCCATCCATTTCGAAAACCATTTGCTTAATAAATTGCGTCGAAGGCCCTCCAACTAAACCATCACTCTCCACATCCATAACAAACCTTGGAATAACCGACGTAATCAAATTCTTGTCCACCACAACACTATCATCCCTACGAAAAAGAGTTTCATAGTATTTGACAATGTGAGCCGAGTTGACCTCGACATTGGAAGAGATCACACCATCAACCATCATGGAAAGAATACTCACCATCTCGATCACCCTCCTTAAGCCAATGCACACCTCTTCTCTCTTGATTGAATATTTCCCTTTACCGAATGTGAAGATCCAACTGAGTATGCGTATCAAATTCCTCGCGACTCAAACTCTTAGGAAGACCATGTGTAGAGATTAGCGTTTGTACTCTCAATAGCATCTCCTGACTTGTCTAAATATTGTGTCCAAGTCAACAAACATGTCTTTATTCCAAGCCTGTAAAATCGGACGAAGAGTCTTAAGCTTGTTAATAGCAATTGCGTTGGGCGAAGGTTTTTCTTATTTTTCCATTTGTTTACTTTACTTGACATAAAATAAATTGCAAGAAATTAAATTGTTCGAGAAAGTAAATATCACAATAAACTTATTAACTTGTTAGCAACAAAATATGAGTGTTAGCCAATAAATAAATGTTAATGGGTTAGTTGCGATAATGTAAATGTTAGTTGCAAGAAAATAAATTGCAATAAATAAAATTGTAATAAGTTAAATGTTAGTTGCAGTTAAGTAAATGTTAGATTAGTTGAGTAGCTACTTCCCAATTTTAGGGAATTTCAACTTTTAGTAATATGTAAGTAAAACCACCACAAAATGTGTTGAATCCGTCACAGAGTATGGTGAAAATGTTAGATTAGTTGAGTAGCTCCTTCCCAATTTTAGGGAATTTCAACTTAGTAAAACCACCACAAAAAGTGGTGAATCTGTCACAGAGTATGGTGAAAATGAATAAAATTATATAATCAAAACCTCCACAGAATGTGGCGAATCAGCCACAAAGTACGGATAAGATAAATCAAATTATATTAATAAAACCACCACAAATTGCGGCAAATCCGCCACAAAATATGGTGAAATATACTGAAATGTATAAGATTTTAAAGTAAATTGCGAAAAGTAAATATGTTAATATGTTAGCAAGACATTGTTTTAGTAAGAGTTATAAAAAAATGTTAGTTGGTTAGGAAATGAATATAAAATTTGGCAGTACCTCCACTACTCCTGGGAATTTAAACAATCATGTACGCTTCATTTAAAATGTCATGAATAAATTAAAAAATCAACTTGAAAATGAATTACCCTCAGGTTACCTTTTCAAGATTCCAGGATGGTCTGAGGGCCAGTTTGGAACCGATTATAACAAGGATGGATTTGTGATGTGACTTAGGATTTTCCAGTGTTACAAAAATGGAATGGAGAAATGACCCAAATGCTGCCTTGTATAGGCAATTTTGAGGATGTAGTAACTAGTAGATAGAAAAATAGTTTTTGTCCCTTAATCTGAGTCAGATGGCTCAATGGAAGCTCCACTGAGCGGATTTGCGGGGATTTTCTTATCCTTGTAACTAGCCGCGTGGCTAGATCCCTTTGGCTTACATAACAACCTTTCTATCTTCTATTCTTAAAAATCTACTGATTTTTCAATATAACCTGTTGATTTATTTCCCTATAAGCTATTTAATTATCGAGCAAGCACTTGCCAACTTTGTATTGCTGAACATCGGAAGTAAGATGCCCTTTCTATGAGTTCTTTTTTTTTATCGGTAAGATGCCCTTTCTATGATTTCTCGTCTCTTGAGGGAAATGTGATAAAATGAGAAGTTTATAAAGATGTTGAAAAAAGAATTGTCGATAGAAAATATAGATTGGGAAACACTCAAGATGTCTATATACTTTAGTTAAATTTTTTTTAGTTTATACAGTATTAAGTACTTTTTAGTTTGTCTTTTTAAAAATTGTGTACAATTAAATATTATTAATTATGCTTTATTTAAATTATATAAATTTAAACACTATTGAATCATATATTAAATTTTATAATATAATACTAATAATATTGATTCTAAGAGTGGCCCACGTTGTTAAATGGAAAGAAAGTCATGCAATTACGGAAATATGTATTGAAAGTGCGAAATAAAGTATAATGTAAAAAGTTTGTAAATGTGTTAAAAATGTTGTAAACGATAATCTAATTGTTATGAAAATAAAATAGTTTTCTAGAGGGCAAAGATCGAAACCATATTAGATAGACGTTTTAGATAGATGGGTTTTAGACTACACAACACTTTTGCCGAAGCCTTTTGAAGCATGAAACAAAAGGATTCGGCAAAAAGTGTGATGCTTGATGCCATTCCATGATTGCCATTGAAATTCGTTCGTGATTTGCAAGCGCGTCCACAACCATATTCCCTTCTCTAAAGACATGAGTTACCAAAATATGCATGGACTGGATAGCCCGCAAATGATCGGTCCAGGCTGCCCTAAGGAACCAAGACACCCATTTGCTTCTAGTGCGAAAGAGGTGTACCACGTATACCAAGTCACTCTGGATCTATAGCTGGTTCAATCCTCTTAGCGCTGCCATCTTAATTGCATGAATACCCACCTCCAACTCAGCAAAAAAAAAAGGAAAAGGACTCTCCCTGTAAAAAGAAAAACCCAAAAGAAAATTGGCATTAGAAACTCTAAACAAGCCACCGCACCCCGATGGTCGCGGTGCTCCCTCCGTTGATGCCTGTGTTGAATTTAAACTAGCCTTGTGGTGGCCGAATCCATCGAACCGGGATGGTTCTAGGTACCCTTTGCAATCAAGGAGTGAGATGGAGGTTTTGTAAGATCTTCATCTCAACCGCCAAATTCTAAATGTTGCCGAAACCCAAGTTGTCTGTTCGACATAAAATTTCCTAAAGGTGTTGAAGCGTGATGTGTATGTTTGGACGTTTATCATCGAAGATGCATCTATTTCTTGTCCACCAAATAAGCCAAGTGACATTCATAATGGCCAAGTTCCATAGGACCTGAATTTGAGGGCTGAAGTGGAGGTTGAATGCATCACTAATCAAGTCGGCAATCACCATCATGCTACTTATCATTCTACCAAACAAGGACTGCACTACAGTCTAAATTGCTTTCGCAAAGTGATAGCCTACAAATAGATGGTTTAGGTCCTCGCATTGTTGGTTGTAAAGGCTACACTTGGAAATATTGCTCAAAACCTTCCGACAAAGCATATCATGCTTTGGAATGCACCCCTTGACCACTTTCCAACAACTCAATGAGTGTGAAGGTGCAATTGTTTTATGCCATATTTTCCTTGAAACTTGGAATAGTTGATGTTGCGGCTGCAAACATTGATAAAATATTTTTACGGTGAAAATACCATTGCTTTGCCAGTCTCCAAAAACACATATCATCGAGCTCGCCAGTAAAGACAACACTTCGAACTTCCAAATTTACAATTACCCTGAGAGAAGGCAGAAGAGCTACTATCCATTCTCCATTCGCCACATATTCTGACACCAAATCAACCCTCTTTGCGCGATCAACCCTCGGTAAATTTAATCTCGCTCCTACAGAAGGCAAAAACAATTCTGAGTTCAAAAATTTAGCTTGGAATTTACATCGTGGAACCACACAATGTTATCTTGAACTAAATCATAAGTTTCCCTCACCGAATTCCAAATGCTAGAATTATTCAACCAATCACATGGTAGGTCATTCATTAAAAACCTTTTGGTTAGGATGGCAAAGAAACCTTTCCGACACATGATTAATTCCCATGCAAATTTCGCTAGCATTGATTTATTTACATCCTCGAATTTCTTGGAACCAATACCTCCCATTGCAAACTGTTTGTTGCTTGTAGACCATGGGACCGTCACCAACTTTCTTTTATCAATACTCCTTGCCCAAATGAAATTGCTTGTCACGTGTTCAACATTTCTAAAAAGGGTATTCGGCCTTTTGTAAACCACAAATGAATGGAGAAGTGAGTTGCCAATGATTGATTCAACAAGCACCAAGTGGCCAACCATAAAAAGAGAGTTCCCATTCCAGCTTGCAAAACATTAAATTATTTTATGATAAATCGACCTCAAGTGCACCGCTTTAGGGGTCCCCCGAAACATCAGTACCCCTAGATAATTAAGATGAAGCTCTCCTTTTTTTTAATTCACGTAATCTCCGTGAGGTTCTTTACATGTTTCTTGGTGATGGAGGAGCCAAAATAAATACAAGATTTGTTCCAATTTATTCACTACCCTGAGTTTATACCGTACATCTCAAACCCATCCTTGATGACCTCCATGTTAGACATAGATGCTTTTCAAAACCCTAAGATTTCATCCACATATAACATATGTGAAGGGAAAAGTGTGTCCATTGTATACTTCATTTGACTAATCGATCCCGAACTCACCAATGATAAAATCAGTAGGCTCAAGAAGTCTTCCTCCAAACAAAAAAGTATCGGTGAGAGGGGATTTCCTTGATGCACTCCTCATGAGTAACTAAATTACCCCTGTTGCCTCAAAGGCATAATGATTGAAATTCTAGCCGAACTTAGTATGCTATGTATCTATTTGATGAAAAATTCCAAAAAACCAAAAGTGCAAAGAACCACAAATAGGAAATTCCAATCTAACGTATCAAACACCTTCCAAATGTCGATTTTCATATCCAAATTTCTGCAAAAACTTTGTTGATCTATGACGTTCACTCCTTCCGGTGCCATCGCAATGCTCTCATGAATCAACCATTTTTTAACAAAACTGAATTAGTTATCAAAGATGATTCTACTCGCAACTCCTCCTAAATGGTTAGTAATAATTTTCGTTATGATTTTGAGGATGAAATTGCTCATGTTGATAGGCCGATAGTCCTATGCTTTGTTCGCCCCTTCCTTCTTTAGAATTAAAATCATCAAGCTCAAGTTCAGGCCCGACAACATGTAGCCCAATGTAAAAAATCCTTAACTAATTTACACACATCAATCCCAACAATGTCCCAAAATTTTTGGTAAAAAATTCCCATGAAACTGTCCACGCCCCGGTGCGCTTTTCAGATCCATATTGAGCATCATTTCCTTAATAAGATCCGTGCTATACTACTGTGTCAAAATATGATTATCATCATTGTTCACCCGCTTAGGATCTAGCGAGTTTACCAACCCTAAATCAGTAGCTATGTTCGAATTTCCTTAAAAGGGATGCTGTAAAAATCAATCATATGGGTTGAAATATCATCAATATTTGTAGTCATCATTCCATCTATAATAAGTAATTTAATCCCCAATGAGGAACTCCTGATGTTAGCAATCTTATGGAAAAAATTCATGTTTCTATCCCCCTCCTTAGGCTATCTAATCCCGCTCTTCTCTTTAAAGTTGATCTCCCTTTGCTAAAGATGTAACTCAATCTATGAGTGTGCATTTAATTCCTTGACCGCCAAATTTTCACTTATGCCTTCAACAAAGATACGGTTTAGAATATCAAGTAGCTTCCTCTCGCTGCTACAAATATTATCATCCAACCTCCCAAAAACCTCCTTATTCTAAACTCTAAGAATAAGACGAAGAGTTTTGAGCTTAAGCATGAGAAGTTGAAACGATGGAAGTGATGTAAAACATTTCAGCCTATGATAAGCAATAACATCTCAGAGAGATTTGTGCGTCACCCACATTAATTGGAAGAAAAATCTAGAGACCTTTTTCTCCTTAAAGGTCGACGAAAAGAGAATTGGATTATAATCGAAGTGATGACGTGCAAGCACCGTGCCATTAAAAGAACTACAATCATCTGCAAAACAAGCACTATCTAAAACTTTGTCCAGCTATGAATCCACACTTTCAGCCCCTTCTCGATTGTTAGTCCATGTAAAGACAGGGCCAATGACCGCAACATCAACCAAGTTTGAATCATCAACGCATTCTTAGAACTCTCGGCATGATCATGCATTTGGTGGATTCCCAACTTTTTCGTGGCTACCCAAAATTGTGTTGAAATCACCAAGCCAAACTCTCCTTATGTCCTCTAAAACAAAAGCTAAACACATGTCATGAAACAAATTAGAATGTTGGTCTAGATTCGCACTTGCAAAAACAAAACAAAGATTAAACGTAAAATTATTCTTATGTATTCTAACATCAATAAATTCATCTGATTTCCCCCTAATCTTGTGATACCAATCATAATTAAGCAACTTTTAAACCCACATTGATGGAATGCAATTTTCATTCGACTCCACGAAAACAAAGCCAATACGTCTCCAAAACAAGGGTGCAATTCTAACAAATTCAACCATAGGTTCGGCAATACATAAAAACATGGGTTTATATTCCAAAATCAAGCTACAAAGATAAGTTTGAGTATCCACATTATGAATACCCTACAGTTCTAAAAAAGAACAATCATCGATCATACCTTTTAGATGGCAGTCACGAATTTCATGATGACGAAATAGATTTTCTATTTTTCCTTCTAGTTATAATTTTCCATCTTTCATTCTCCTCATGTTCGAATATATCAGCCAATGAATCTCCCTTGTTTCCCATCAAGGTTGATGGAGAAGCTATCCTTCCCTCAACAAGATCCACCATAAGATTGATGCCATTCGGGTTAACAATAGAATCCCGAATTGTGTGTTTATTTTCCAAAGCAACAAGATTCTTCCCATTCAAAGACCCATCCGTACTCTCCTTGTCAATATCCTCTACCAAATTAGCAGCCTCCTCATCTTCACATTCTTCATCAACATTTTCTCAATTCACAATGGGGAAACAATCAACTTTTCTTTATCAAGGTTGTCCTTAATGTTAGCGAATATAGTGGTAACTGACACAACATTATTTAAACTCTCCTCCAATTATTTTTGCCTCTATTTGCTTCTAGTTAGGTGTTGCAAGTTCGGTGTAACTTCTTTTAGCGCTTCAAGGGCTGTTGTTGCAGCCATTTTCCTTTGATTCTCAACCTTTATTCGAGCTTGATGTGGCAGCCACTCTACCGTAGGTTTAGTGTTATGTCTACAATTGTAAGAGGTGTGGCCAATCGAGTTGCATTGTTTTCAAAAAGTAGGGAGATTCTAAAATACCAAATCAATCAATAGCTCACTACCTTCCCACTCAACTCTACCATATTCGGCAGCCTTAATGATAAATCAACATCGATAAGAATTCTAGCATAGTGTCCGAAGGTACCTTCAATTGTTGCTTTGTCAATGCTTAGGAGGATACCAAAACAACTTACAATTTTGGCCAAAGTTTTAAGATCCTAGTATTCCCATGGTAGCCCATGAAGCCTCACCCATGTTAGACATGATATATGCTCTAGAGTCAATTGGGACGATATATCTTTATTCGATATAATGCATAAATTATTTCAGATTATAATTATTAATAATTAAGGCATCTTTATTGCTTATCAGTGTTTTCAATTTATTTATGTATATATATATATATATATGTGTGTGTGTGTGTGTGCATTGATGAGACAAAGTCCATGACTACTTCATAGTATAAAAGTGCAAGGACATAGTGGGAGCTATGTGGTGTGAGAACTACACATATGTGTTACTATGAATATTCTAAATATCCCTAGTAAGAGTTTCGTTGAGACTGGACATCAATGGAACGGACAGACTAGCATGTGTAGGCTTACTCCTTGTATTAGATCCCAGCAACCGATCTCACAAGCTGAAGGTGGTACCTTAAGTTAACACATGAATGTATTCGGGTAATAGATTGGAGACCACTATAAGACAAGCACTCGAAAATAACTATATCTATGTGATGATGTCATGTCTTATTGCAGTAGCAGTACAAGTATCCTCAGACCTGAGATACTGGCTACCTTGTGTAGTGATAAGTGTATAATTACAATTATTATCATTATAATTTTACAAACTAAACACTATAGTTTAAGTCATTTTTATACTTCATATAAAAGATTTCACGTGGTATGTAGTTGTTTTTTGTGCAAATGCAGATACTACGTAAATCTTGGTAGTAAAATGATCTAAAGTAGAATTCTATGTAAAAAGAGTGATGCGAAAAGATGAGTGGAACTTAAAGATTTGGCTTAGGATTGAAGCTGTTGAAGATCGGTGAAGTTACAAGAGGAATTCTGAAGAAAAACACAATTCACGGTCGTGACAACAATTCGTGGTTGTGACTTGATACATTTTAGAAATAGAAAATTGTTAAACAAGGATTCACAGTCGTGACTTGTATATTACGATCGTGACTTGAACAGTTTTTTCGTTAAATCTTATTAACTACCAACTGCCAGATACGAATGATCAACCGCCATCAACTACCAACCAATAGACACCTTTAAGAAGTCAACCAATCATGAAAAGGTGCCTATCCATTGTGGATAAGATTAAAGCTTCTCAACTAATCACAATGAAGTGATGTAATCTTTTGCCAATGGATACAACTCTTCGTATGGATAGACGTAACCCTTTGAACTCTATAAATAGGGCTTCAAACCTTAAAATTTTATGGTAGCATTAGAGTGCAATTATAGGGTTATGTATAGTGTGTGTAGATAGAGAATAAAATATCTAGTTCTCACTAAATTCATAAGTGTTAGTAAGAAAATGTTTAAGTGATTTGAATCCCTGTTTCGATCACTAGATATTCGCAATTGTTGTATAAGTGTACTTGCAAATCACTTATCAATAAAAGTTTTCATTCTTCAACATTCGTTTGTTCGATATTCACAAAGAATAGAATCCTAGCGAAGGTTCTGTACGGTCCGAGACCGAATTCAAAGAAGATGTAGGAATTGCGGGAATTGACGACTCCCGTTAAAGAGGATATGGTTTGATCAACTTTAGCTTTCACTTGCATACCTTACAACTTTGCTTTACTTTCTACTTATACTTTCTATTTTGAAGTTTATGATATGTTTATGTGTCATAATGCGTATTTCGTGTTATGTCTTTTACATTAATCAAGTTATATGCTTTGGAGTTAACTTTAAGAGTAGTTTTGGGGTTAACGAGATTGTGTATAATAATTGGATCTGTGATTTTAACACTGTTTAGTGAGCTAACATTTTTGGAATGATAACTTGCTAAATGTAGCTATGTGAGAGCGACCTGTACTAAGCATAATAATATTGTTGTCCAGGTTTATATAATTGTCTTAATTTGTTTTCCCTAGATTTAGAAAAGTCATTTCATATGTTGCTCTGCGGTGAATCATTGAACATTCGAGTGTCTAGAACCGATTATGTTAGATTAGTTTAGCGAACGTAATAACTTTGTTGAACTTTCATGTTTTCTTTGCTATACTTATTTTGTAGGAAAATCTATATATTAGAATCTTGATAGTGTATAATTACACTTATGATCATTATAATTTTACACATTAAACACTATAGTTTAAGTCATTTTTATACTTCGTATAAAAGATTTCACGTGGTATGTAATTGTTTTTGGTGCAAATGCAGATACTAGGTAAATCTTGGGAGTAAAATGAGCTAAAGTGGAATTCTATGTAAAAAGAGTGAAAAAGGTGCGAAAAGATGCATGGAACTTAAAAATTTGGCTTAGGATCGAAGCTTTCGAAGATCGGTGAAGTTACAAGAAGAATTCTGAAGAAAAACACAATTCACGGTCACGACAATCATTCGCGGTCATAACATGATACACATCAGAAATAGAAAATGGTCAAATGAAGATTCACAATCGTGACTTGGATGATTTTTTGGTCAAATCTTCTTAACTACCAATAGTCAAATAAGAATGATCAATCACCATCAACCGCCATTAACTACCAACGAAAAGACACTTATCAAAAGTCAACCAATCATTAAAAAGTATATATCCATCATGGATAAGATTGGAGTTTCTAAACCAATCACAATGAAGTGATGCAATCATTCACCAATAGACACAACTCTTTGTATGGATAGACGCAACCCTTTGAACTCTATAAATAGGGCTCCAAACCATACAATTTTGTATGGCAAGGATTGTGAGTGATTATGTGTGAGTTATAGTGTGTGTAGATAGAGAATAAAATATCTAGTTTTCGCTACGTCCATAAGTGTTAGTGAGAAAATGTTTAAGTGATTTGAATCCTTGTTTTGATCACTAGATTTCTCTACGTATTCGAGCTATTGTTGTATAAGCGTAATTGCAAATCACTTATCAATAAAAGTTTTCGTTCTTCAACATTCATTTGTTCGATATTCGTAAAGAATAGCATCCTAGTGGAGGTTCTGTACGAGTCGAGACCGAATTCAAAGTAGACACAGGAATTGCGGGAATTGATGACTCCCGTTAAAGAGTGGATACGGTTTAATCAACTTTAGCTTTCACTTGCATACCTTACAACTTTGCTTTGCTTTCTACTTATACTTTCTATTTCGAAGTTTATGATATGTCTATGTGTCATAATGCATATTTCGTGTTGATTCTTTTATATTAATCAAGTTATATGTCTTTGAGTTAACTTTAAGAGTAGTTTCAGGGTTAACGAGATTGTATATAATCATTGGATATGTGATTTTAACGCTGTTTAGTGAGCCAACATTTTTGGAATGGTAACTTGCTAAATGTGGCTATGTGAGAGTGACCCGTACTAAGCATAGTAATATTGTTGTCCAGGTTCATATAATCGTCTTAATTCATTTGCACTAGATTTAGAAAAGTCATTTAATGTGTTGCTCTGCGGTGAATCATTGAACATCTGAGTGTCTAGAATCGATTATGTTAAATTAGTCTAGTGACCGTAATAACTTTGTTGAACTTACATGTTTTCTTTGCTATACTTATTTCGTACGAAGAATCTAAATATTTAGAATCTCTAGTCTTCCATACATATATCTATCCATCTTCATTCTAATTCTCCCAACTAAAACCTAAAATTATTTTATTTTCTTTATTCCATTTTTCCTTGTTGATTTTTAGAGCTAGTCCTTCCCTGTGGGATTGATATCTTTTAAAACTACATCGTAACTGTATACCTGCAGTGGTCACCATTTTTCTATTTAGATAAGCTATATTGACAACACTTGTTCGTATTTGAACTTTTGTCTTATCGGTAGAGATGTGGGGAACAAGGTTTTTAGCTTCATTATTAAACAAAAATCCTGGGAGTCATTAGAGTTGAAACCTTGCAATCAAATCTCTAATCTTCCATACATATATCTATCCATTCTTCATTCTAATCCTCCCAACTAAAATCCAGAAAAATATCTTATTTTCTTTATTCTGATTTTCCTTGTTGATCTTTAGAGCTAGTCCTTCCCTATGGGATCAATATCTTTTAAAACTACATCATTACTATATATTTAGATAAGTGGTATTGACAATGCCTGTTAGAATTTGAAATTATATCTTATCGGTAGGAAAGTGGCGAACATGGTTTTTGGCTTGATTATTAAACATAAAATCCTAGGAGTCATTAGAGTCAAAACCTTGCGAACAAGTTTTTTTGCGTCGTTACCGAGGAAGGGAAGTGCTTTCTAGAGATTAATTGCTGGAGAATACGGTACATTTTTATATTTTCATATTTTTACTTTTATTTTTATTTTATTTTTGATTGTATTTGTCTTGAGTCAAAATGTTTTCTAATATACATTGGCATAAGTTTTGTGGTAATTGCATGATTGATAACTTAATTGATACATGCGTAGATGAAATATGTCATGTTACATCTCTTGAAGAGTCAACAACTGAATCCCTTGAAAATTTAGAATTTTCCTCTGAAACTGAAAAATTAGTTAGAGAAGATAATCCTATACCACCTTCTATAGATAAACCACCCTTAGTAGAATTGAAGCAATTACCTGTTCATTTAAAGTATGCATTTTTAGGAAGCAACAATACCCTACCCATTATCATTTTTAGTAAGTTATCTAGTCTGCAAGAAGAAGCATTATTGGCGACAATAAAGGGTAGAATAAGAAGTATTGGATGACAAATTTCCGATATTAGAGGAATTAGCCCTAGTATAGTAATGCATTCTATTAATTTGGAAAATGATAGTAAACCTAGAATAGAAAGGCAGAGAAGATTAAATCCTCACATGACGGAAGTTGTTGAAAAGGAGATAGTTAAGTTACTAGATGCAAGAATTATCTATCCAATTTCAGACAGTGAATGGGTCAACACTGTTCAATGTGTTCCGAAAAAAGGAGGTATTACTATAGTTCAGAATGAAAAGGGTAACTTAGTTCTTACTAGGACAACAACTGGATGGAGAGTTTGCATAGACTATAGAAAATTAAATGCAGCCACTAGGAAAGACCATTTCCCTTTACCATTTATAGATCAAATGTTAGAAAGGATATTAGGTCATGCATATTACTATTTTCTAGATGGATTCTCTGGATATTTTCAAATTCATATTAGGCTAGATGACCAGGACAAAACTACTTTTACATGTCCATTTGGTATATTTGCTTATAGAAGAATGCCTTCAAAATGCTCCAGCTACTTTTCAAAGGTGTGTTTTGGCTATTTTTAGTATGTAGAGGATATTATGGAAGTTTTCATGGATGATTTCTCAGTATATGGAGATTCGTTTGAAATATGTCTAGAAAATTTAGATAAAGTACTTGCTAGATGTGAGGAAACTAATTTGGTATTGAACTAGGAGAAATGTCATTTTATGGTTAATGAAGGTATAGTATTAGGTCATAAGATAGATGAGAAAGGAATTCACGTAGATATAGCAAAAACCGAAATCATAGAGAAATTACCTCCTCCCATTAATGTTAAGGGAATAAGATCATTTCTAGGCCATGCTAGATTTTATAGAAGGTTTATTGAGGATTTTTCGATTATAGCTAAACCTTAACTAATTTGTTAGTTATGGATGTGAAGTTCAAATTCTTTGATGACTGTTTAAAAGCTTTCAAAACCTTAAAACAAGCATTAGTTTCGGCTCCCATTATAGTCAAACCAAATTGGTCTCTACCATTTGAATTGATGTGCGATGCTAGTGATGTTGCTATAGGTTGTGTTCTAGGTCTGAGGTATAAAAAGAGTTTGCATGCAATTTACTATGCAAGTCACACTTTATCCTCTGCACAGTGCAATTACACCACCATTAAAAAAGAGATGTTAGCGGTCGTATATGCATGTGACAAGTTTAGATAATATTTAATATGATCTAAAGTAATAGTTTACACTAATCATGCTGCTTTGAGATACTTGTTTTCCAAGAAAGATGCCAAACCTAGATTAATTAGGTGGATCCTTCTTTTACAAGAATTTAACTTAGAAATTAGGGACAAGAAAGGAAGCGAAAATACCATAGCTGATCACTTATCTTTTCTAGAAGATGATAAAGGACTTAAAGGTGAAACTAGTGATATTAATGAATTCTTTCCAGATGAAAATCTAATGTTTGTTAAACATATTGTTAGTCCATGGTATGCTGATTATGAAAACTATTCGGTTATACATACTTTACCCTCTGACTTAGATTCTAATGGTAAGAAGAAATTTCTTAAGGATATTAGATCATTTATGTGGGATGAACCTTATTTGTTTAAGGTATGTGCTGACAGTATTAGATGTATAGATGATAATAACTTTTCTTCAATCTTATGTCATTTCCATGATAGCACATATGGAGGACATTTAGGACCAGCAAAAACTGTTGCTAAAGTTTTAAAAAGTGGGTTTTATTGGCCAACATTGTTCAAGGATGCTAGAGATTTTGTTTAGAATTGTGATAATTGTCAGAGAATAGGAAATATAAGTCGAAGAGATGAGATGCCATTGAAAAACATTTTAGAAGTAGAGCACTTTGATGTTTGGGGTACAGATTTCATGGGAGCATTTCCTACATCCAATGGTAATAATTACATTTTGGTTGCAGTTGATTATGATTCGAAATGGGTTGAGGATAACGCATATAGCAAGAATGATGCTAGAGTAGTTGCTAAGTTTCTTAAGCAATTATTTAGTAGATTTGGAGTTCCTATGACCATTATTAGTGATGTAGGATCACATTTCATCAATAAGACTTTTGAAAGCTTGATGCAAAAGTATGGAGTTAATCATAGGATTGCAACCCCATATCACCCTCAAACTAATGGTAAAGTAGAAATCTCTAATCACGAAATTAAGTGGATTGTCAAAAAGACTGTCTCGAATTCTAGGAAGGATTGGTCTACTAAGTTAAATGATGCATTATGGGCTTACAGGACAGTTTTTAAGACACCTATTGGTATGACTCCCTATAAGTTGGTCTATGGAAAGGCTTGTCATTTACTAGTAGAATTAGAGCATAAAGCTTTATGGGCTTTGAAGAATTTGAATATGGATTTAAACAAAGCTGGTGATAGAAGAAAGTTGGATTTGAATGCGTTAGAAGAACTATGTTTGTCATCATATGAAAATGCAAAGATCTACAAAGAGAAAACAAAATGATGGCAAGACGCCAAGATACATGAAAAGAAGTTTAAAATCGAGGATAGAGTTCTATTATATAATTCCAGGCTTCGTTTGTTCCCCGGGAAAACTCAAATTCTCGTTGGAAAGGACCTTACGAGTTAATCAAAGTGTTTGGTAATGGGGCTTTGGAATTGAAATTCGAATATGGAGAAATATTTCGAGCCAATGGTCAACGATGCAAACCTTATCTTGAAAATAAATTTGAACAACAAGACGTTGATGTTCAATTGCTATCATCACCATGATTACTCAAGGTATAATAGTAAATATTTATCGTTTATATTTAACAAAGTTTGTTTGTATTTGTGTTTCTAAGTTTTTATAGGTGCAAGTCTAAAAATTGAAAAAAAATTTGAGGATCAAAGAAGATTGTGACAGTGACTCAATTCACACTTGTGAACACTAAATATCAAAATGTTCTGTTTCTATTGTGAAGATTGTGACAGGCCTTCTCTATCACGACACGAGCAAAATATAACCATTACAGATCGTGAACTGACACGTGACAGATGTCCGTAACCGTCTTTAATGGCTAGTTTTGAGCCTAAACGGCTATAATCCCATTTATGACCAATTAGAGACCCAATAAACCTCTATAAATAGCTCCAAGTTGAACCCTAGCCACCACACCTTCTAAAAAAGCCTGCAAATTTCTGAATTCTCTCATCTTCTACATTCAACATCTAAACCTTTTCAAACCTTTTACTTTAAAACCAATATGACTTGTGTGAAGAGAGCAACACAAAAGAGAGGAGCTCAATCAATTCAAGAAGAGTTTGATTGTCCTTTCCCATTGAGGATAAGAGAAGAGGGTAAAAGATTTCAAAAGCTAAGTAAATTTGATATCACCGGGATGATATTCCTCGATTTAGTCTTCTTAGAAACTTTTAATCTCCGTGAAGAGATGGAAGTCTACCAATCGGCTCTTGGTCTTACAAGATTTGTGACTTTGCGCTTTCCTCAAAATAGAGATTGGATTCTCGAGTGTTTGGTAATATTCAATTTTGAAGATTCAAGGAAGAGGGCAATACAATTTCAGAATCAAGGATAACAATGCACCGTCACGAGAGAGATGATGGATGAATGGTTTGGTTTCCAGATTGCCAATTCTTCAAGCATGATGGATTCATTTCAACCTAATCGAGTTTGGGTAAATTTATCGGGTAAGAGAGTCTTTGATCCCAAAAATTCTCCTAACAAACTCATTAAGGATGAATGCATTCTTCTTCTCCACAAATACCTTTCCACTTCGGTATTTTGTCGAGTACAGAATACAAAGGTCTAAAAGAAAGACTTGTTTGTTCTTTCTTGTGCTATGATGAAATAAAAATCAGAATTTGTGGATATCATATGGGATATGATGAAGAAAAACTCGACGAGCATGAGAAGAAAGATTGGAACGGCCAAGATTATCACTGTCATAATCTTGGGTGCTAGAGAAGAACTCCCCTATGTTCAACAACTGGGTGAGTATTTTATATACATGGATGGGACTTAATTGAAGAACACCAGACTACTCCAAGAACACGACGGTGTATATTCTTTCCACTCCTACTCCAACTGCACCATGAAACTCAACTTGACTCAAGAAGATTCTTCCGTCGGACCATCAAATCCAACAATTAACCGTCGGAAAGGAAAAGCCCCGATGCATGAAATTGAAGAAGATAATGAAGAAGATGAAGAAGCTTCGGAAGATAGGAAGGCAAGCATGCAATTTAAATTGGATAATTTCCAAGCTGAACTTGGAGTTATGAAGAAAGACATGAACGTTCTAAAGAAAAGTAATAAAACGATGCTTCGGAAATTACTTTCATTCTTTAGAAAACAAAATTGTCAATTCACTCCTAGTCCCCCGAATTCTCCTTCACAATAGAGCGGGTTTATTCTTTTCTTCACTTTATCTTTTTCAATTCTATTTTTAGACTAGCTTTAGATAGTTTTTGATTTTTTATAATGTCTCACAATGAGGACATTGTGTTCTTTAGTGTGGGGGGGACATTTGTAAAAATCTCGTAAAATTAAAAAAAATTGAATAAAAATGAAAAATCAAAGGATATGAAAACTTTTCTTGATATTTTTTTAAATTATACATTATCATTTCTTATTCTTTACTAACATTTATCCAAGGTTATTGTGAGTGTTAGGTATTTACAAGTTTGATGTAGTGCAAAATTTGAGCACCTGTTGAATTTGAGCATTTTTAGCACAACATTTAGCATTTGGCAAGGATGATTGGTGAATAACATTCGAGAGCAACATTCCAAGTAAGTTTCGATTTATATTTCAATGCAACATGAATTAGTATAAGTTAAATAGTTTTAGTTTAATGCTTCCAATAAGTTTAAGAGGAGTAATATCTAATGGTATTCTTACTATGAGTTTTATATGCAAATCTTGAATAGGTCCTATAAGTATTAAGTGTGTTTAAAGTGTTAGGAAACTATAGCCATAATACTTTAAAATTGATCAATAAAGGATGAGGGTTTTAAAGAAAAATCGAAAGAATGAGAGGATAACCAATGAGTTATGCAAAAGGTGAGGAATGGTACGAAGCAAAAACTGCAACCATTCATTGAGTGAAAAAATAAAAGAAAGCATAGCACGAAAAATGGATGCAAAGTACAAAGCACTTCAAAACATATGCTTAAAAGAAAAAAAATGAGAGAGTGGTATGGAGCATAAAATGCAACCACTGAGAAAAGGGGAGAGTGGTGTGGAGCATAAAATGCAACCACTAAGAGTGTTTTTAGCATCCTAGGTTACCTAAAAGTTACCTTGAGGACAAGGCAAAAGTTAAGTGTGGGGGTATGATAAGTGTATAATTACACTTATTATCATTATAATTTTACACACTAAACATTATAGTTTAAGTCATTTTATACTTCATATAAAAGATTTCACGTGGTATGTAGTTCTTTGTGATGCAAATGAAGATACTAGGTAAATCTTGGGAGTAAAATGATCTAAAGTGGAATTCTATGAAAAATGAGTGAAAAAGGTGCAAAAAGATGCATGGAACTTAAAAATTTTGCTTATTATTAAAGCTGTCAAAGATCGATGAAGTTGTAACGAGAATTCTGAAGAAAAATGCATTTCACGGTCACGACTTGTTCTTCTTCAGAACAGAAGTCTACCAATCAAAGATTCACGATCGTGACTTGTATATCACGGTCGCGACTTGGACGGTTTTCTTGTTTTATCTTCTTAACTACCAATCGCCAGATAAGCATGATAAACCGCCATCAACTGCTATCAACTGCCAATGAAAAGACACTTATCAGAAGTTAACCAATCATGAAAAGGTGCATATCCATTATGGATTAGATTGAAGCTTCTCAACCAATCATAATGAAGTGATGCAATCTTTCACCAATGGACACCACTCTTCGTATGGATAGACACAAACCATCGAACTCTATAAATAGGGCTTCAAAACCTCACAAATTTCATGGAGTGTGTGGGCATCACAGTGCAGCAGTTCATAGATGCATTAGAATTAGAAAAAGTGAGAGATATAGTGTGTGTATAGATAGAGAATTTTCTACGTTCATAAGTGTCAGCGAGAAAATGTTTAAGTAATTCTAATCCTTGTTTCAATCACTAGATTTCTCTATATTCTTGAGTTATTGTTGTATAAGTGTACTTTCAAATCACTTATCAATAAAAGTTTTCGTTCTTCAATATTCGTTTGTTCGATATTCGCAAAGAATAGCATCCTAGCAGAGGTTCTGTACGGGCCGAGACCGAATTCGAAGCAGACGCAGGAATTGCGAGAATTGACAACTCCCATTAAAGAGTGGATAAGGTTTGATCAACTTTAGCTTTCACTTGCATATCTTACAGCTTTGCTTTGCTTTCTACTTATACTTTCTATTTTGAAGTTTATGATATGCCTATGTTTCATAATGCGTATTTCATGTTAAGTCTTTTATGTTAATCAAGTTATATGCGTTGGTGTTAATTTTAAGAGTAGTTTGGAGGTTAACAATATCTTGTATAATCACTAGATCTGTGATATAACGCTGTTTAGTGATCGAACATTTTTGGAATGGTAACTTGCTAAATGGGGCTATGTGAGAGCGACCCCGTACTAAGTATAGTATTGACGTTGTCCAGGTTTATATGATTGTCTTAATTCGTTTACTCTAGGTTTAGAAAAGTCATTTCATGTGTTGCTCTACGGCTAATAATTGAACATCTGAGTATTAAGAACCGAGTTTGTTAAATTAGTTTAGTGAATTGTAACATCTTTGTTGAACTTGCATGCTTTCTCTGCTATGCTTATGTCGCAGGGAAAATCTATATATTTAGATTCTCTAATCTTTCATACCTATATTTACTCATTCTTCATTCTAACCCTCCTTCCCAAAATACCAAATTTATTTCATTTTCTTTATTTTATCTTCCTTGTTGATCTTTAGAACTAAACCTTCCCTGTGGGATCGATATCTTTTAAAACTACATCGCAACTGTATACTTGCAGTTTTCATCATTTTTCTATTTTGATAAGGGGCATTGACAACACCTATATTTTACGTGAACAAGTTTTTGGCACTGTTGATATACAACCAAATCATACAAACAAACTATTAAACTTATTAGTAGAAAAGTGGCGAACAAAATGCAGCAAAATGGGGCAGTTGAGGTGCCTAGAACTGTGAGGCGATTGGCGTACCCCAGTTAGAAACAAGGTGTTGTTTCATTCCTTGGTAGGAAGGCCCTGGTGCGAATGCTGGCTGGACAAGTTATCCTTGGAAGAATTGGTTACCAGATTGCTGCTGGAAAGGATTGGTGAAGTTGAATCCTGGTAGACTTATTTGGTCTTGGTTCTTACTTTGTCCTGTCTTAAACTGGTGAAAAGCAGTAGGAGTTGGGGGTAGCATATGTGAGGTGGGAGGTCCCCCTGTCTGATTGACATTGTTAAGGGTGACTTCCGAGTTGGACACTGCATTCTGGGCCCTCCCGACGTGGGCGAATGAGCGATGCTAGCTGTTCACTATTGGCAAAGGCATTCAAGGCAGTTGCAAACTCGGTGCTCACCATCAACTACTGAGAATTTTATCCCGTGAGTACAAGGTGATCTTCCCTTGTGCCTTCTTCTTGTAGATTGGCCATAACAGCGTGTTGAACTGAATCTGAGTCTGAACCCGTGTCCTCACTTGAGTTAGTGTATGGAACCCCTTCCAGATTGGCCATAATTGGGGAAACGCAGACCTGGCGGTGAGCAGGCCACTTCCTAGCTAAGATACACAAGCAGAGGGTCATATGTGCATGTAAGATTCGTGACATGACTCATGATGCGAGAAATGCATGAGATGTTTAATGTTATGGCCACATTCACAAGGGTTAGCATGCCGTGATGTGAAATAACATGTATATCAATTCATTTGAAACAAACAGGTTAGTCGTTAGGTAATAATGAAAACATGTGAAGATGAAATCGAACAATGGGGGTTGGATTTGAGATTTGTATAATGTCTTTGTGACTCGTGAGATGACCAAGTTACCGTGTGGTAATAGGTAAATAGTTTGAGGTAACGTCTATGTGATGTTGAGGGTCGTGTTTGTCAATCTGTTTGGAATAAACAGGTCGATTGTCGTGATACCCGTGTGGTAGTAGACTTAGGGTTGAGGTGCGATTTGTGATTGCCAATCCATTTGGAACAAAACTGGTTGACTTCTATGAAACTCATGTGGTAAAGTGTGAATTATGTTTGCCAATCCATTTGGAACAAACAGATTGCTACCTGTAATACCCACGTGGTAAAAGGTTGAGGTTGTGATTTGTGTTTGCCAATCTGCTTGGAACAAACAAGTTGATTGCCATAATAACCGTGTGGTAATAGGCTTGGTTTAAGGTGTGACTTATGTTTGCTAATCCATTTGGAATAAACAGGTGATGGTTGCCTATTACCCGTGGGGTAATAGGCCTTTTGAGAATTCACAACTGTAGCTCTTTTTCATGTCATGAGGTGGCTTTGTTTAGCTTCCACACAATTGTGTGAGTCTGGGTAAATAGTGCATTGTACCATGTAACTCTTAGTATAGTGAGTTTGTTACCTCGAATGAACAGAGGATCGAGTGCCAAGCGGGCACCTCTATAACCAAAGATGATCCTATCCTAGGTGACGCTGCCTCTTGGCAACATCTAATTCTATATTCAACTTTGAGTAGAATGGTGTGTTATACCCTAGGCTTAGAAGTCCATGATTATAAGATGATAAAGGTTTGAATGCTTAGTAAGCACTATTTTGATCATGGGTAGGTATTTGCCCCGTTTGGGCTTTTTGGTGTGTATAATTGACCCGGAAGGGCTGTGAGTTAAATGTCGAGTGAACATCTCAAAGATGATGTGTGGGATATGTTATTGCCCCTTGTGGGATAAGTTTCGGATGTCAAGTAGACGTCACGTAGTAAAAGAAAGGTATGTTTGCCATGTGCGGGGTAATAATAGGGTGTCAAGTGGATATCTCGCTATAAAAGGGGTAAGTGATGTCCCTAAGTGGTTTTATATTATCCTAAGGTGACACAATCTATAGTGTCAACTGTGCCTAAGTGTATTTGGTATCATGATATGTACATTTAATATCATGAGTGTGTGCGTTCCAGTGTCTGCACAAAAATTTATGGTTAGTATGACATTTGTTCAGTGATAAATTGAAAGCAGTATATACATAGTACATAGCATGCAACGTCCAATCTTCCAACCATATAACTCCCGCGTGTAGGGTTTTTAGCTAGTCTCTATCCTAAGTTTGGTTCATCTTAGTACCGGGAAGATACTAAGGAGCGCACTTGCAAGAAAATATAATGCATGGTAGTTTGTGGGGTAACACCCTAGGGAAAAATGCCTATGGCTTATTTACAAGTGGTTTGTAAATGGGTTGCTGATGTAGAAGGTTCTTGTTGCACTAAAATACACTCCAAGCCTCTATCAAGGGAGGTACATGTGATATGGTAACAAGTGTTCCACCCGCTTAAGTATCCTTGGTCTCCAAGGGATAACAAGTGATACTTTCGCAAACTTCACGGTAATAGCGGCACCTTAGACTTATGGGCTAATCCCTTCTATTGCAATGCAAAATTATGAATATGTCATAGTTAAGAGAAAAACAGAATAATGTGATCAATAATATTTGGCACTTATCCAAAATCTAAAACCTTTTAAAAAAACAAGTTTTTAGAAAAAATCCCCAGCGAAGTCCCCACTATGAGCGGATGACACGGAGCGGTGGGCCGAGAGAGTGCGAGATGAGAGGCGCGGTCCACCGGGGTGTTTTAAAAAGCGCACTGAGTCGGAGACCCAAGAAAAAGGTTGGAAGAGAGAGCGAAAACATTTTTAGATCGGTCAAACTCGAATCCGTCGTCTCTTAGTGTGGAATGGCCACCTAGATTAGATCTTTCCAGGAATTAGAGTCCTGTGAGGCTTAACATTTGGGGGCAGCCCACTAAGACATAGAGATTCGGGTCCGGGATAAGTAGCTTATTTCTTATGGGATCACATTATATTGTAGAAAATCGTATTTCTTAGTTGCGCATATTCGCACTTAAGTCGTTTTGAAGTTATTATGCATGATTTGACGTATGTACAAAAAATAGTAAATCCATACACAAAGCAGTAAATAAATGTGGAAAAGTAAAGATTAAAGGTTACATAACCTCAGGGGATGCAATTGCCCGCCTAATCAACTAATTACATTTCCCAAAAAAAATATTTACAATACCCTGAAGGAATGTAATCCTAGACATACATCAAACCTGCACCCACAAAGGTTAGCACTAGAGATGACACGTATGTTCGATTTGATTTTAGCGAGGCCCGTGACCTAATTAAAACATCGATGGTTTAAAATTGGTAAAATAAAAATAGTTCATTTTTATGTACATGTATGTTGGTCGATTTTATTAGTGAAAATGACCGCATGACAAAGAAGTGAGGATTGTTATTTGAGAATACGTTTTATTCCCTTCGTGGGGGTTGATAAGTGTATAATTACACTTATTATCAAATTAATTTTATACATTAAACACTGTAGTTTTGGTCATTTTTATACTTCATATAAAAGATTTCACGTGGTATGTAGTTGTTTTTTTATGCAAATGCAAATACTAGATAAATCATGGGAATAAAATGATCTAAAGTGGAATTCTATGAAAAAAGAGTGAAAAAGGTGCAAAAAGATGCGTGGAACTTAAAGATTTGGCTTAGGATCAAAGCTGTCGAAGATCGGTGAAATTACAAGAAGATTTCTGGGTAAAACTCAATTCACGGTCCCGACTTGTTTACTTCAGAAACAGAAGTCTGCCAATCAAAGATTCACTGTCGCGACATGTGTATCGCGGTCGCAACTTGGACGGTTTTCTGGTATTATCTTCTTAACTAACAACCGCCAAATAAGCATGATCAACCTTCATCAACTACCAATGAACAGACGCCTATCAGGAGTCAGTCAATCAATCATGAAAAGGTGCTTATCCATTGTGGATTATATCAAAGCTTCTCAACCAATCACAACGAAGAGATGCAATCTTTGACCAATGAACACAACCCTTCGTTTGGATAGACGCAACCCTTTGAACTCTATAAATAAGGCTCCAATTCCAACCAATTTCGGATGCCTTCAGTGCAATAAATGAAGTGTAGAAAAAAGAGTCATATATAGTGTGTGTGCGTAGATAGATTCGCTATGTTCTCAAGTGTTAGCGAGAAAATGTTTAAGTGATTTGAATCCTTATTTCGATCACTAGATTTCTCTATATTCTCGAGCGATTGTTGTATAAGTGTACTTGCAAATCACTTATCAATAAAAGTTTTCGTTCTTCAATATTCGTTTGTTCGACATTCGCAAAGAATAGCATCCTAGCTAAGGTTCTGTACTGGCCGACACCGAATTCAAAGCAGATGCAGGAATTGTGGGAATTGACAACTCCCATTAAAGAGTGGATACGGTTTGATCAACTTTAGCTTTCACTTGCATACCTTACAACTTTGCTTTGTTTTCTAATTTTACTTTCTATATCAAAGTTTATGATATGTCTATGTGTCAAAATGCGTATTTCGAGTTAAGTCTTTTATATTAATCAAGTTATATGCGTTGGAGTTAATTTTAAGAGTAGTTTTGGGGTTAACAATATCATGTATAATCACTGGATCTATAACGCTATTTAGTGAGCCAACATTTTTGGAATGGTAACTTGCTAAATATGGCTATGTGAGAGCGACCCGTACCAAGCATAGTATTGACATTGTCCAAGTTTATATAATTGTCTTAATTCATTTGTGCTAGGTTTAGAAATGTTATTTCATGTGTTACTCTACGGTGAACAATTAAACATCTAGGTGTTTTGAACCGAGTTTGTTAGATTAGTTTAGTGAATCGTAACATCTTTGTTGAACTCACATGTTTTCTCTGCTATACTTATTTCGTAGGGAACATCTATATATTTAGAATCCCTAGTCTTCCATACATATATCTATCCATTCTTCATTCTAATCCTCCCAACAAAAATCCAAAAATATTTTATTTTCTTTATTCCATTTTTCTTGTTGATCTTTAGAGCTAGTCCTTCCCTATGGGATCGATATCTTTTAAAACTACATCGTAACTGTATACTTACAGTGGTCACCATTTTTCTTTTTAGATAAGCAGTACTGACAACACCTATTCGTATTTTGAACTTATATCTTATCGGTAGGAAAGTGGGAGATAAGGTTTTTGGCTTCATTATTAAATAAAAAATCCTAGGAGTTATTAAAGTCGAAACCTAGCGAACAAGTTTTTGGC